>PVKY010000114.1:0-75766 GCA_004027775.1 Bradypus variegatus
GAGGGACTTAGCCGAATCACTCACTCGTCCCAGAATGTAGACTCCTGGTTTCAGCAAATGCACGTTCCCTGTGGCTCCAGCAGACCTTGTCCGGCTGGTGCTACCCTGGAGCCGACGTTCTGGGTCACTTTCTGGTTTCCGCTCAGTGTCTTTCACGGAGGCATCTCCCTGCTCTGTCTCACCTAGCCGCCATCATCCCTTCAGTCCCTCTAGGCTCATTTTTAAAGGTGGGATTCCCACAGGACTTCCATGAACATCTGGTAAGCCACTGTGTCCATGGGTACTCAAAAGCTTTAAATGTTACAATGACCATGAGATTTTTACCTGGCTGGAGACGCGTGCCGGCGGGAAAGACCCTGCACGCTCTGCTCTGCGCCTGGGACCTCGCCAGCCTGGTTTATTTGAATTCTTGACATGGCAAATCTTCTGGGTTGTGGGCATCCAGAGTGAGGCCACCTGCGAAAGGGATCGTGGGGTGGGGAGTGCTAATAACCCCCTTCTTTTCCCCACCTGAGTTTGGATCTGCAGAGAGAGGCCAGGCATCAGGCAGGTAGCAATCAAAATGCCACCTTGTTCCAGATAAAGTTATTGCAGAGTGTGGGGTCAGGCCTGGGAGCTGGGAGCAGCCAGCTTGGCCAGACAGCCTGGCTCAGTCATAGGCAGAACCAAACACAGGCCCGCCTCACCCCTGGGCCCTGCATCCATGGCTCCTTGCAGGCAGGGAGTCCGTAAGAAGCCCTCTTCTTCCCAACTCAGCTGGACACTTATAGCATATGGGGTGGGGTGGGCAAAGAGTGGTCAGGAGTGTCCCGTTCGTGGAGATCTTCCAGTAGGAATGTGAGGAGTGACGGGGTGGGGGGGAGGTCCACCCTCATTCCGTTGCGTTCTGACTGGCACTGCCCAGGTTGCCACGACGGCAGGTGGGCGGGAGGGGCCGGGGCCTGGCCGTTGGTGCTCACCCCTGCCTGCCCCCAGGATTACCGCAACCCCCTGATGGAGATGGAGCCCAAGGTGCTGAGTGTCCGCAAGTGCCAGGTGGTGTTCTTCCGCGTGAAGGAGATCCTGCACTGCCACTCCATGTTCCAGATTGCTCTGTCCTCCCGCGTGGCTGAGTGGGACTCCACAGAGAAGATCGGGGACCTCTTCGTGGCTTCGGTAGGTGTGGCTAGGCTGGGACACCCCTACACCCTACTCTCCCTGGCCCACTAAAGTAAAACCACAGCCAGCCTGACCTCTGGAGGTCATCTGGCCCAGCCCCCTGCCTTTGCCTGGTCACTTTGCCTGAGCCATTGGGGTAAGAGGAGGGCAGGACCTCTGAGTCCTCTGGCCTAAGCTGGGGGTGGGTGTGACACTCTGAGACACTCAGCATGTCCTTGGCAATGGTTGCCAGGCCCTGTGCCAGTGAAGCCAGGTCTCCTGTGGCTCTGCCCAGCAGACAGCACTGCAGGAGATCGTGGGTCCCCTGGTTCCCGCTGGGCAGCCACCCGGCTGTTCTAAACTCATTTACTAAGCAGTTGCTGAGTGAACCACCATGTGAGAGGCTTGCACAGCCCATGCCCTTGGCCCCAGGAGGAGGCCTCGTGGGGTGGGGCAAGAGCACGCCACCCTGACTCAGGGGGCCTGGTTCCGGTGCCAGCTCTGATGCGAAACATTGGGCAGGGGCAGGGCCCTGTGGTTTCCCATCTGTGCAAGGAGGGGAGGCCCTGGACCTGTGGTTTTCAAACCAAAGTCCCCGAGCCGCAGAGATTCATTAGTGAAGGAGGGTTGAGGGGGTTCAAGGTCACTTTGATCAGTTTTAGGTCCTTGGGGTTTTCTGCTGCTTAAAAGAAAAAAACATTTTTTTTTGAAAACCATAGCATTGAATAGATCCATTAAATAGATCTGATGTCCCGGATCAGTGTGTCCAAAGGGTTCGGGCAAGAGAGAGTGTTTGCCTCCAGGTAAAGCCACTTCACCTTTGGTGATTCAACTCAGGGTACACGGTGCTGGCCAGGGGTCAGGAATGCTGCTCTTGAGGGTGGAGGGTGAGGGGCGTTTTATTTCTTGGAAGTGGGGAGGACGTGGATGTAGCCAAAGGGAGGACCCTTCCTCGCCTCTCTCTTCTCCTGACCTGGGGCCCAAGATGCTGTGCTGGGGAAGCAGACCTGGGCACAGAGGGGTCACTGCTTCCTACCCCCAGGCAAGTCTCTGCACCTCCCTGAGTCTGTTTACTCACCTCCCATGGGGGTGATGGTTTCGCTGACCTCAGAGCCTTGCCGAGCTCACCCAGGCCAGGCTCTCGGGACCAATACTGGCTCCTGGCGAGTGTTGGATAAGTGCCAGCTGCCCTGCCTCCTCTCCTGGCACTGATGGAGTTTCTGGGCCCTGCCTGGGCCTTGTTTCAGTTCTCCAAGTCCATGGTGCTAGACGTGTACAGTGACTACGTGAACAACTTCACCAACGCCATGTCCATCATCAAGAAGGCCTGTCTCACCAAGCCAGCGTTCCTTGAGTTCCTGAAGGTGAGCCCCGAGTGTGGCCCAGGGCCCCAGGGCATTGGCTGGGGTGGGGGACGGACGAGGGAGGCTTCTCAGGACGGGGGAACATTTTAGCTCTGGCTGCAGGACTTCCCCTCATCACTTCGGCCCAGATGCCCCCTCTTTCCTTTGGAGTACTCTCCAGTCTCATTGGAAAAAAATCGTTCCTTCCTGTTCCCCCAGAGGAGGGTTATAAAGAGTTAAACCTTGATGGAAGAGGGGACACTTATGTGCTCTTGCAGGTGAGCCTAGCAGAGTTGGGGCCTGGGGCCTGATGGGTCTCCAGGTGTGGCTCAGAGCGTGCAGGGTTGGCTCCTTTTTCTCATCAGTAAAAGGGTAAGAAAAATGCCTCAAAGGGTGTTCTGGGGAGCACGTGGGAGACTGGAGAGTAGAGGGCTTTGAAGGACTTCAGCGTCCTCTACAGGCAAGGGGTGGTATTGCTTTGTGTGACCCTGCTCAGGCTCCCCCTGATTTCCCTGGGAGCGTCCCAGAGAGCCTGCCTGCAGGAGAATGCCAGATGGCAGAGGGTGCAGGGTGGGCTGGGTGCCTGAGCAGCTCAGACAGCAAGTGGCCTCAGGGTGGGAGCTGCTGCCTCCGATCTGGGAGGACATGGGGTTAGGAGGGGATTTCTGAAGAGGGGCTGTCTGACATGGGTCCTGGGGGTGGGATTATAACAGGTGAAGATGAGGAGAGGGTTTGCAGGTGCCAAGACTGTAGGCAAAGGTCGGGGTCAGGAGGATGGGGCAGCAAGGTCTGTTTGGGTTCTGGGAACCCTGGGTGCCTTGGGGAGTCCTGGGGAGAAGGCTGACAGGCAGCTGAGCTCAGCTTGGGTGGCTCTGGGTCTCGGGGCTCAGCGTGTAGGATGCAGCTGGTTCAGACAGTGGGGAGCCACTGAGAGTGTTGAGCTGGGGCAGATGGATGTGGAGGCAGTGGAGAGGCTGGGGGCTGGGGTCACGGCGGCAGGTATGGGGACTGTGGTGGGCCCAGACGCAGACAGCGCGACAGGCATCCTCCACGCCCTGTCCCTTGTCCTGGCCCGACCCTTCTGCTCCCAGTGGAAGTGGAGGAACCGGTTGTCTTGATTCTTTGTGGAATGCTGACCTCTTGAACAGATTGCTGAGCTTCCTGGTTAGGCCCATGATGGGGGGGCACCAGTGGTGGGAGGGGCCCAGGGGCTGCCCTCAGCTCTTCTCTCAGGTCTGAGGCTGAGCAGGGTCCTGGGAGCTGGTGCTGAGAGGTGCCAGGGCTCTGGGTCCTCGCTACGGAGGGTGACAAGGCCTCATCCCTGGCAGAGACGGCAGGTGCGCAGCCCCGACCGCGTCACACTCTACGGGCTGATGGTGAAGCCCATCCAGAGGTTCCCGCAGTTCATCCTCCTGCTTCAGGTACCGCGTGGGCTCCTGTTGCAGTGGGCAAACTCATGGGGCAGGGTGCGGGAGGCTCGGGCTCTCCTCTGTGAGCCGTGAGCCCCTATCTGCCGTGGGACTGGAGGCCATGCCCAGAGCAGAGCCAGTCGTCTCCTGCAGCTTATTTTGCACCTCCCTCTGGGCAAAATGCCCAGTGACTGGTGGTGGCCTGAGCACAGGTTGTGGAAGAGATTTGGAAGCTTGTGGAATCCTGGGAGCTGTGGGAGCAGGGCTGGGAGTCCTAGCTTGGAGGAGACAGGCAGATCGTGTGCTCACCTCACCCAGTTCCAGCTCCAGCCTCAGGACAGGCCCTCTCAGGGTCCTGAGCACTGGGGACACCTCCAGGTTGCTATGCGTCCTTAGGCAGGGGGTGGTCTCCCACCATGGGGCCTGAAACAGTGGCTGCCAGGCCTAGGGGCACAGCGGTATCTTCCTCTCTGTCCTCAGAGTTGTCAGGCTGCGGGAGTGGGCTGCATTCTAAGCACACGGTTTATTGTTCAGCCGGGGGTTGGCCCATGCATTCATTTTACTTTTCTGATGCATTAGCCATTTCTTGAGGCCTTGCTCCGTGGCAGGCTCCGTGTGCTTGGCTGCAAGCCTGGCCCCTTTTAGACTTGGTCTGTGCAGGAAGCATGGCAGCCTTGCCCTCACCCGCAGGCCAGGGGAGAATCTGCTGGGGGGTCCTGAATCTTGGCTCTCTGGGCCCTGCCAGGACATGCTGAAAAACACACCCAGGGGCCACCCCGACAGGATCTCGCTGCAGCTGGCCCTCACGGAGCTGGAGACGCTGGCCGAGAAGCTCAATGAGCAGAAGCGGCTGGCCGACCAGGTGGCCGAGATCCAGCAGCTGACCAAGAGTGTCAGCGACCGCAGCAGCCTCAACAAGGTGAGCCCCTGCACCTGCCACTTGCCTGCCCTCACCTGCCCGGGGCCTTCCGCACCTGTCACTCGTGCCTCCTGCCCCGCAGCCGCCCGCTAGATGGCTGTGCTTCCCGAGGGAGGTCTGAGCCCACAGACCTTACCCTGAGAATTAGATTCTAGGCTGGACCCCACATTCAGTACTAGTCATGTTATTTTAGGATAAAAGCTGATCTTGTTTGCCAGTATAATTGTGGTAGAGATGCCGGAAATGATGGCCTGGTATTGTGATTAAATGAGAGGGCTCTGAGTCAGAGTCTGGGTTTGAATCCAGAGTTGCCTCTTGTTCTCAGCATGCGGCCTCAGGGAAGACACCCAAGTCCCCGGACCTTCCCTGCTTCCTCTAAAGCAAGGAAAGCCCAACAGCACCCGGCACCCAGGGCTGCTGTGAGGCAATGAGGTGGTCAGCAGTGCAGGGCTCTGAGTCCTTAATACTTGGTGGCACAAGTTATTATTATTGTTATTTTTAAAGAAGAAAGACAAAAATTCCATGCTGTTTTGAGATTGCAACTTAGGAACATTCTAGTAGAAAAAAAAAACCTCAAGAAACTGGCAATTGAGTCTGTGGAGAACTCTTGTTTTTAAAAAACACGAGGCCAGTGCAAAGACAAAAACAAACAAACCAAAAAAAAAAAGCACCCCCCTGCCCATGGAGTCATCTAGTGGTAACATGATAGTGTTTGAAGCCCTGCACTGTGTCCCTTCCAGCACACAGCATGGCCTGGCTGCACCCAGATCTGGGAGGCCCTGCATCCAGGCTCCACCTCCTTTTAACCCCCCCCTCCAAGAGTGCGGAGGTTGCCAGGGATGGTTCAGGGTAGGGAGACCCCATTGGAGAAGGGACAGTGTGTGTGTGTTGGGGGGTGGGGGGGAGGGTATGTGGGTGGGGGGATTATAAGGATGTGTCCAAATCTTCTGGGGGACAGAAAAAGTGAGCCTCCTGGTTCTGTGTGGCCCAGAAAGCAGACCTAAGGCTAGTGACTGGCACTTGGGAGGGAGATGTTAGCTGAACAGGGGAGAACTTTCTAATAGCACAGGAAGGAGCTGCCAGGCCAGATGGCAGCCCTCTCCCGCGTACTGCACTTTCCAGTGCATGCAATATGCTCTGCCTTGCACTTCTGTCTTCAATCCTCACTAAAGGGCCTGCAAAGCAGGGTGGGACAAGGTAACCTTTGGGGTCCCTGCAGTTTTCAGCTTCAGGGGTCCCATATCTTGGGTCCCTCCCCGCTCAGGCCAACTTCAGGCCACAGATGTGTTTTGGGGCCCACATGATGTTGTTAAGAAA
Organism: Bradypus variegatus; assembly: GCA_004027775.1. NCBI lineage: Eukaryota > Metazoa > Chordata > Mammalia > Pilosa > Bradypodidae > Bradypus > Bradypus variegatus. The sequence continues at coordinate 6,126 of PVKY010000114.1, forward strand.
ATGGAATTAGTCGCTGACATCCACAAATTGGGAGATGTCTGATAAAATTTGGATTTCTGGCTTGTCTTGAAGGATCGGAAGAGCTGGTAACGTAGCCCGCCTTCCTCCGTGTCACCCGTCCCCTCCCATGCCTTCCCCACCCTTGTTACCTGCCAGCCCCACAGGCATCTGGGTTTGCTTCACCTGCTCCAGGAGGACAGAGCTCGGGAAGAAAAGAAACACAGCACCCCCCTGGGTGGGGGTGCTCCATCCAAGATCCCTCGGGGTGGGTGCGAGGGGGGGGTCATTTCCTCAAGCAGCCCCACACAAGCCTTCTGGTGTGGATGTCCCTCCAGAAAAAGACGTCAGCCCAGTCTCGGTCACCTGTGCCAGTGTTCAATGGTCTTTGCCCTTGGGAAGTTTCTTCCTTTGTTTCCCCTTTAGTGGGTTTCTCTGGCTCCATCCCTTTCTGTGCAGCCTGCCTGCCCAGTGGGAAGAGATTGCTCAGGAGAAGGGTACCCTGCAGCAGTGGTTCTGGGCTGAGCTGTTGTGTTCTCTCCTGTTCTGTCCCTCGTGGGGACCAGGCAGTGGAGCTCAGCAGTCCCTGGCTCGACATCGGCCAGACCTGAGTGCAGGTGTTAGGTGTTTGGAGTTGGGCAAGTTTCTCCATCTGTTGAACGAGGGGTGTGTTCAGTAGGTGCCAGATGTTGTTATGAAGCGGGAGCCCTACCCCTCCCTGCACCCCACCCCCTCCCACCATCCCCACGGTCGCAGCCAGTTTTGAGACCAGTTCAGTGATTTCCCTCTCGCCTTCACCCACGGAGAAGCAGAAGCGAAACTGGGTGTAACCAGAAACGGAACCATGTTGGCTGTTTCAAAATGTGACTGTTCAGGACCATCCAGGGGACGTTTGTGGAATATCCTGTCTCTCTCTCTCTCTCTCTCTCTCTCCCTCCCACTCTCCCTCCTTCCCTCTCTCCCTCTCCTTCTCTCTTTCTCTCTCTCTTTCTGTCTTTTTGCCTATGGGGCAGGGGGGATGATTACCAGCAGCCTAGAGGAATCTCTTCTTCTAAATTTTGGGTCGTGACACACTTGACATCTTCCGGTGGGGACTCTGCTGTCCTTAGAGTCCCAGCAGTGTTATCAGGAGCTGGCGTTCAGCTTGTTTGTAGAAATAGCTTGGAGGGGGGTGGCCTTAGCTGTTGTGGGCGATGCTCCCGAGTCCCCTTGTGTGGGGGTGCCCATCGCTCCCAGGCAGGGAGCGTGAGAGTGCACTGGGAGGCCTGTGTGGCCGGCTTCCACCCTGCACAGCCGCTCAACTGGCCGTGGCCTCGGCAAATTGCTTTCCCTCTGTGGTTCGATTTCCTCACCTGGGCAAAAGGGAGAGCTTCGTGGGACCATGAAGCTGATTAAATGAGATGTGGAACACTTAGTGCCACGCATAGCATCTGGCACACAGCGGGCATCCCATACCACTCGGACTTTGGTTGTGGTTGATGATGTGCATGGTTCTTTGGAGAACATCAGGGCATTCTCTCTAGGAGAACTTTTGGGGTCACCTGTCCTTTTCCCAGCAAGGATGGAGAGGGAAGGGGAGGATAATTGCTGCCATCAGAGTAACAGGTTTTGGGAAATAATTTTGCTGAACACCCACCCCTCTCCCCCAAAAAAATCCCATCAGGAGAAGAGATGTTTCCCTGTGGGCCTCTGGTTGGGTTGGGGGTCCCAGTGCTAGGGAGGGTCCTTGGTGTCCAGCCTAAGATTGACCAGTGCCTGCTCAGATGCCGTAGGCTGGGAGGTCTTTGGCCCCCTTAGGGGTTGCCTTGTTGACCAGCGGATCTGTTCCAGTCCCATCATGAGTCTCTAAGAGGCAAGGCGGGCTGAGGCTGTGCAACGAGTCAGGCTGCAGGGTGGGGCCCACTCTCAGCCAGGCGCCTCCCGCGTGCGGCCGTGCCTCTGCAGGTGTGAGGACTGTTATGAAGAGCCATGGCAGGGCAGCTCTGCCTCTGGAGTGTCCACCACGTGTCATATATAAGGGCTGGCATTGCGTCTCACAGGGCCCCCTGCCCAGAAGGCCCCCACTTGGCTTAATGTTCTGCTGTCATCATCTTGAAATTCTTAATAACTTTTGAACAAGGGACCCCGCCTTTTCATTTTGCACTGGGTCCCCTAAAGTAGCAGCCAGAGCTGGTCACATGTTGTCTCGCATGAGCCGAGCTATAGGGGTTATTGTCCCCACTTGACATTTGAAGAAACTGAGGCTTGGAGGGCTGGCAGGACCCACCTGAGGGCTTCAGAGCTGGTGGGTAGAGGAACCAGCATCTGAGCACACCTCTGACTCCAGAGCAGTGTCCTTGGCAGTGGTGCTCACACAGCATTGCCAGAGGCAGGAGGCTGGTGGTGGCCGCTCTCCTGGGAAGGGGGTGCTGGCTGCTGGGGTTGGAAGGGTGGTGAGTGGGTTCCTTGAGGCCTCCTCAGGGCAGAGAACTCACCATGCAGTTCTCTGGCTTCCCCCAGTGCATCTTACCACTTGAAGGGTGCAGGGAGCAAGCCCTGCCTCTCCCAACCTCAGCATCCCTCTGCACGGTGGGAGAACCCCAGGTCTTCCATGGGTGAGGTCTGTGTAGCAGCCTGGGCTGCGGGGCTGGAGTTGACCTTGCCCTCCTCCCCTTAGCTGTTGACCTCGGGCCAGCGGCAGCTGCTCCTTTGTGAGACGCTGACGGAGACCGTGTACGGCGACCGCGGACAGCTGATCAAGTCCAAGGAGCGCAGGGTCTTCTTGCTCAATGACATGCTGGTCTGCGCCAACATCAACTTCAAGTAAGTGAGCCTGGACTGGGGCAGGTCAGCTGTGGGCAGTCGCCCCTCCCAGGGGACCCCAGCCTCATATCCCAGTCCCTTGCCTGGCCCCTCTGTGTGGCTCCCACGTGAGCTCAGTTTGGACCTCTGCTATCCGGACTTCGTCCCCTGCCCCTCTTGGCCTGCTCTGCCCCTGGGTGCTAGGGCTGGCAATATCTCCAGGTCATTGGGGGCAGCCCCCAGCCTTTGGGCAAACATTCACCCACTGTACAAATAGTGGTCTGTTCTGAAGCTCCGCAGTGGTAACTGAATGGCCTCCTGGGTTGCGACCACTTTGAAATTTAAGATTCTTGCTTATGTCCAACTGAAATCCTGGTGCTTTAATTCAACTCCATTTGCCTCTGGCCAAGATCTGTGTTTCTCACCTCCCCCCAACGGCCCAGAGCGTCTTCTGCCCGCAGCAGCCTGTTCCCTGGAATGCCCAGAGCCAGGGGGCCAGGCTGAGCCTGAAAGACTTGGAGCCCTGGGGTTGGGGGGTGGGCGGCATGATTCTTTGGCTGGTCCTTGGGTTGGACGAGGCCCATGGGACTGTCACGTCAGCCTCACACAGAGAGTTCACACAGAGGTTGAGACATTCGGCTTCTCTGGGAAATTTGGAGGACCCAGCAGTCTGGGCCCACGCAGCCCCTTAGTCAGGGCTCTTGCTCTGAGCTTCTCACTGTCCCCTCCCCGTGACCCAGCTTGGCCTGCTGGGCTTTGGGAATCATGATCTACTACCAGACTCTTCCTGAGAACTCCAGCTGTGACCTTTCCAGCAGGGCTCCTGTCCCCTCGAGTGGAGGAAAAGCTCTGCTCTTAGTGTTACATCATGTAAACAACAGCGTGGCAACAATAACTGAGATCCAATCAGGCAAACCGTCCTGCGTGGTGGGATGTCAGTCCCAGCCTGGCTCTCCTGGCTCCTGGCGGAAGCCACGTGGGGAGGGGCAGGGCTGCACCTTGTCAGCCGGGATATCCTGTGCAGGACCCGGGACCTGACTTGGGACTTACCCGTGGTTACAGATCACACATCCTGGAAGGGGGATAATAAGGGTTGTTCGGGGCCTCGCACTCTCAGTACCCACCTGACCACTGTCTGTTAATTCATCAAGTAGTTTTGAGCCCTTGCTGTGTGCCAGGTCACAGCTCTGAGCCAGACCTGGCCCCTGCCTCTAGGGGCAAATGGCCTGGTGGGGACTCAGGCAGGGGAGCCTCTGTCACAGACCAGTGTGTTTATGACTGAGTGACCAGCTCATTCATTCATTCATTCACTCACTCACCCATTCATCCAAATACTGTACTTTTTAAGCCCGTGTATCTACTAGGCACCATGCAGTGGATACACCCTCTTTGCTTCCTATGGCTCAGCTGTGAAACACAGTGAAAAAGTATGATGGTGATGCTAGTGGCCCAGTTTTGAGGGATTAGCTGGGTGATTTGGGGTGAGTTGCTTAGCCTTGGAGCTTGTTTCCTTGTGCAGAATAACACAAGCTTCCAAGCAGGGCTGTTGGGAGAATGTGAGATGATAGAGAAGGCTGGTGCCCAGCTAGGAAAAGGCCTCTGTGTGGTCCTCTCTGTCCACACCTGGCCCGTGTTGCCCTGGCTCCCCCGAAGAGGCTGTCCATCTGTCCTTCTACTCCTGAGGCCCAGCCTGATGGCCAGCCTGCAGCCAGTCTCAGCCCAGTAGAAATCATGCAGTAACAGTAACCACCTTCCCTTCCTTCTTGTCTCTTTCCTCAGGCCTGCCAACCACAGGTAGGTGGTCCAGGGGGCTAGGGGGCATGCGAGCACTCTGGATGTGGGACGGGACCCTGCCAAGGTGCTTCTGCCTCGGTGCGGGCTCCCTGCTCTGCCCGGCTTGGTTTGGCCTGAGCTCTCCTGCTTGGGCCGTGTGATGCCTGGCTCAGCGGGCATGCTGAGGAGTGGCTCTCTGGGCTGGCCCTGGGGCTGGGGCTGGGGCTGGGGTGGGTTCTCCAGGGCCTCGTCCTCTCTGTCCTGGCAGGGGCCAGCTGGAGATCAGCAGCCTGGTGCCCCTGGGGCCCAAGTACGTGGTCAAGTGGAACACGGCCCTGCCCCAGGTGCAGGTGGTGGAGGTGGGCCAGGAGGGCGGGGCCTACGAGAAGGACAACGTGCTCATCCAGCACGCGGGCGCCAAGAAGGCCTCGGCTTCTGCGCAGGCCCAGAGTGAGTACACCCTCCCACTGCCCCTCCCCCCTCCCCCCGTCACAGCCGGGGGCCCACAGGCCCCTGGGTGGCTTGGCCAAGAGACTAGCTGGTGTTGCAGCCCAACCCCTGCCCTGCGGGGTCACAATCCTGCCTCTGACCCCACCCCACCCACCCCCGCTGTGCCCTCATGCAGACGTGCGCACGTGTGCACTCACAGTGGCTTTGAGGAAAAGGTATGACCTCCGCTAACTGCCTGCCCATTGCCTGCCCCCATGCAGGACTTCGGGCAGGCGTCTCCTCCTCTCTGTACCCCAGGGACTCCCATCGTACAGTGAGGGGCCCTGGTGTCACTTAGCCTGTTCCCCAACCCCCTGGGGACGAGGCTAAGGGCCGTCTGGCTCTGTCTGCCAGGCCTTCCCCTGTTCTGACTGTAACCTCCAGTCTCTGTTAGACAGTGAGGAGGATGGTAACTTGGGGGCTGCCAGCAGCATCTCTCAGTGTGTGAGCTCCATGGTGGCAACCCTGTTCTGCTGCAGGACCTTCTGGGCTGCTCTCCTTCCCTCTACCTTTGCCCCCTTCCCGCCCATCCTCCCCCTGTTCCTAGAGCCAGTACTTCAGCATGCAGCTCAGATCCGTGTGGTCACTGCCCACCCCCACCCCCCACCCCAAAACCCACCAATGGCTTCCCATTGCGCTCAGGAGACAGTCCTGGGCCTTTCCTGGGGGCTCGCTTCCTGCCTCCCCACCCTCACCTCCCCCTCGTGCATTGCCCACCCTGGCCTCCCGGTTCATGATGGGAGCCCCGATTCCAGAGCGCTGGCTGCCATCTTGTCTTGGTCTAATTTGCTCATGCTCAGCTCAGCTCCAAGGCCACCTCCTCAGAGCTCGGTTCAGACGAGCCCAGGCCCCCCTGCCCCGTGCCCTCAGGGCACCTTTCCTGGCAGTTCCCTGACTGATGCCTTTCCCCTCAGCTTGACTGTGTCCTCATGTGGGGCGTGGTGCAGAGTGGGTGTTCCTAGATGTGCATTGAATGGTGGAGGGATGCTAAACTGCAGGGCTGGCAGGAAGGAAAGCTGTGCCCAGAAGCACCGTCCCTGGGCAGGGAAGGCCTGTGGGTTTCACTTCCCCCTTTCCACCAGCCAGGCTCCGTGCTTGGCCTGAACAGAAGGCTTCCTCCTGGGGCTGCCGGCAATTCTGGAACTTCTGAGGAAGGGATTGCAACCACCTACTCTTGGCACAGCTGTGCCCACTTCCAGAATGCTTGGTCTTTCTTCCAGATCTATGAGGCAGGAAGCGCCGTCTTGCACTCCTGACTCACTGTGCAGCGGAGCCTCCCTGGGAGGGGTTTCTCACCCCACTTGGAGGTACCTTCAGGGCAGCTCCACTGTCCCTCCCCACCCCTGTAGGCTGTGCCCTGGGAACCCTCCTTCATTGACTGTTTTCTTGGTACCCAAGTTCTTCAAACTTGAGTCACTTACTGCCAGACTCCTTTCAAAGGTGGAAAAAAAGTCTTGCTGAACCCCAGTTGGCTTTAAATGATTTTTTATTATGTTGTTATTCAAATACGTAGGAATATAGAAACTAGGCCTAATAACCTCCTTATGCTCAGAGCCCCGGAACAACCATAAAACCCAAGCAAAATCACAAATTGAATAAAAATAAAACTATAAAACAATAAAATTCAGATTAGCAGCATTAATTTAAGGTGATGGATGATGTTGTTTTGCTGAGACCAAACGGTTCTCAATATGGATGCGGTTCCCTTATGGGGCCCGGCCCCTTGAGCTCTGTGGGCCTGCACCACGGGGGCCTTGTGCTCCCCACCCACTCACCCCATTTGGGTTACCGCAGAGCCCTTCTGCGTTGCCCTTTGGGGCAAGCACATTGTTTGCCCCCAGCCTATCTTGCTCTTTGCTCAGACCTGGGGCCTGTTAGGGTAGCTCTGCTCAGAGTCCATGGAAGCCCTGAGAGTGTGCAGTGGAATGTGGCTTTAGGGTCCTTTTCCAGGTGACTCGAATGTGTGTCTGTTTTCTAGGTAGTCATCCAAATGAAAAACTAAAGTAAGGGCCCCCTGCCCTCAGGCTTCCGTAAGGGCTTGGCTTGAGAAACGCTGGCCTCTAGCATACAGCCCAGACTCCTTGGCTGGCATCTTGAGACTGCCCTGTCCATCCTGCCGGCCCTCCTGCTCTTTCTCTCGCTGGCCTGCTCCATCTTTCTCATCTCCAGGCATCTGGGCACCTTCCTTTCCCCTTGCTGTCCCATCACCCCGATGTCTTTCTTTCTCCCCAGCACCTTCTACCACCTGAAGCCGTTGACTGTCCGCTTCCTTCCCCCCTGGATCATCAGCCGCACAAGAGCAGGCCCCCTCCCTGTTTACTGTGGTGTCTCCAGCACCGGGAATAGGGCTGGCGTCTGCCGCTTGGGCTCCTTCCCAGGCTGTGTGCCTTCACACATGCCGCCCCCCTCGGCAGTGCCTTCCCTTCCTGGCCCCGGGCAGGTCCCTCTGCTCCCCCAGGCATGGTCAGATCTCCGTTTTCTGGCCTCCTGTGTCCCTTTGTGCAGACTGACTGTGGCCTGGATCACAGCTGTTAGTCTTGACCTGTGGACGCATCAGTCGTCAACCTGGTTTGGGGCGGGGGGGTGCCACTGGGGCAGGAATGGTGGCATCTCCTTCCTCCTCTCTCTGGCCATCTCCCCGGGGTGACAGCAATTCGTCACTGTGATGAGCTGGTGCTTGGTCCCTTTTTTGCCCCTTCCCTGCCCTGGAGCTGAGTTGGGTCTCTTCTCTGCCCAGATAAGGTATACTTCGGGCCCCCACGCCTCTTCCAGGAGCTGCAGGACCTGCAGAAGGACCTGGCCGTGGTGGAGCAGATAACTCTCCTGGTCAGCACACTCCATGGCACCTATCAGGTGGGCGCGCTGGGCCCGGCCTCCGTGGGCTCCAAGGCCCTCCTGTGGGCAGTGCCCGGCTCAGAAGGCAGGGGGTGGGGTGGGATCTATTCTTTGGCTCCATTCCCTGACATGCCCCTAGCTTCTGGGTCTGCGTTTGGGTTCAGTTGCTGTGGGGCCTTCTTTATTCTCTGCCCCAGGCTGCGAAGGGTGTCAGTGGGCTCTGAACCAAGGGCTGAGAGCCCACCCTTGGCCTGGGGGATGCGAATTGGCCTCCTGCTTGTGGCTAATAAAGAGCCCCAGGTTGGGGCTCCGGGAGTCCTCCCCAGTTCTTCTCCCCGGGGCTCTATGATTCCTGAACAGGCTGTCTTGACCTCACTGGCCTCCTCAACCCTAGAACCTGAACATGACCGTGGCTCAAGACTGGTGCCTGGCGCTGCAGAGGCTGATGCGAGTAAAGGAGGAGGAGATCCACTCGGCCAACAAGTGCCGCCTCAGGCTTCTGCTTCCCGGGAAGCCCGACAAGTGAGAGGACCAGGGGCCTGGACAGGGTGGGGTGTGCTCCCTTGGCTGGGCTGCCAGGGAAGTGGAGGGTTTGGAGAGGGGGCTCCTGGAGCCATCCTGTTCCTCTAGACTGCTGTGCTGGGAGCAAGACGGGTGTGCACACCATGCAGGTTGTGCCCCACTCAGCGCCTGGCTCTGAGAAGGTGCTCGTGATGGGCAGTGAATGAATGAAGGAAGGACCCCTTCACGCCCGGGGCAAGCCCAGCCCTCTGCCAGGGTCCTCCGGCCCTCCCCATGGGTCAGTTCCCATTGTGCTGCATCCTTCTCACTCACATCAGACTGTGAAGTCCCTGAGGCCAGCCTGGCTCTCCTCGCTGTGCACCCAGCTCCCCCTAGCACTGTCTCCACCCCCGGAGGCCCAGCACAGATGCTGTGCACAGCAACTCTCAGATCTGTTGGAGGAGTTGACAAGGAGAGCTGCACGGCCTGGCGAGAGGGGAAGGCCTTTGGATGGGGTGGGGTGGGCTAGCCTGGATCAGGCGCTAATGTGTTCTGTCCTTTATGCATAGGGGCCATCAGGTTCTCCTTCCTTCCTGATCTGTCAGGCAGCTCCTGGTAACCCCGCTTTTACAGATCAGGTGGTGAGACTCAGTTATGTGACAGGCCCACGGCTTCACCTAAGGGGTAGAGCTGGTTTCTGGTGGGTTTGTCTCTGAAGCCTGGGCTGGTGCAGTGAAGGACCCAGAGTCTAAACTATGGCCTCGGAGTGGGAGAGGCAGGGGCCAGTGTCAGATGTGCAGTGGCTACAATGGGGGGGTGGGTAATTGGAGCTTGGTCATTTGAGGCAGGGCCATGGGTCCAAGATGCAGGGCACAGACTGGAGGTGGGGGTCAGCAGCTTTGAGCTCTCGCCTAGCTTTGCCATTTTCCTGCTGGTGGCCTTGCACAGCTCCCTGCCTCTCCCTGTACCCCATTCTCCCCATGCACACTGGGGGATCTCAGCAGTAGCCATGCCTTCCCTCCTCACGGGGGCCTGGGATGATCAACTGTGGAGAACAGGCCCCAAAGAACTTGGAAGGGGCCTTCTGTTCCGTGGAGAGGGGACAGTGGATGGCAGCAGTGACCCCTGGCTGCCCTGAGCTTGTACTCAATCCCATTCCTTCATTTCTTCATTCATTCATGCGACCACACAGCAGAAGTTTACTGAGCAGCTGTCCTGTGACAGGGCTGCAGACAGACCCCAGGGAGACCCATTTCTCCCTCCAGAGGCTAATGGTCTGGGGTGGGGAGGGAGTCAGGCATTGAATCAGTGTCTGGCAAGGCCTCATGGCAAGCACTCAGGGGTGGCAGGAGGCTGGCTTCAGAGGACTCCACTGCAGAGGACCAGATCCCATCCGGCTCGGCTGGGAGCCCAGGCTGGAGGTGCCTGGGGCTGGGCTGGGTCCCGTGGCTTGGCCAGGCCCTGGGGAGGTTGCACCCCCTTGAAGCTGCTCCTAGGACTGAGCCTTTGCCAGGCCCCTGGCCTCTTGGCCATGCTTGGGCGATGTTCTCACCAGGCCTCATTCTCTCTCCAGGGCTATGGGTTGAGGGAAGAGCTGTGCAATTGCGGGGGCAGCCGAGCCCTCGTGCGAACCCCCTCTCCTCACCCTCACCCCTCTCACTGCAGGTCTGGCCGCCCCATCAGCTTCATGGTGGTCTTCATCACTCCCAACCCTCTGAGCAAGATCTCCTGGGTCAACAGGTTGCACTTGGCCAAAATCGGGCTCCGTGAGTGAAGCCTGGGGCAAGTGCCTCAGGGGCAGGGGTACAGAGGGGTGAGGTCTGGGTGGGCATGTGGGTGCATGTGGGGATCCGTGGGGGTCAGTGCCGGGGTCAGCGGGGGACAGGGAGCCTTCTGAGTTGGAGGGAGTTGGTACAGAAACCGCTGGAGCTAGAGTTTTCTGTTCTGCCTGGTGACCTTGGACAAGTCACTTCCCCTCTCTGAGCCTCAGTTTCTCCATCTGTAAAATGATCAGGGCTGACAGAAAGTAAATTAGTGGCTGCTAGGGGCCTGGGGGAGGAAGGAATAGGAAGTGACTGCTAGTGGATACAGACTTTTTTTGGGAGTGATGAAAATGTTCTAAGATTAGACAGTGGTGATGATGGCCCAACTCTGTGAATAGAATAAAAACCAGTGAATTGTACCATTTAAAAGGGCGACTTTTATGGTAGAAGAATTATATCCCAATAAGATTATTGCACTGTTAATAAAAACAGGATAGGGGCTGGACTGAAATGATTCTCAACCAAGGACCTCTTTCTCATTTTCCCTCCTCTGAACATTTGTATTTGCAGAGTGCTTCTTGTGTGACAAGCACTTTCCTTAGCATTTTACACACATCTGTTTCATTTCACATTCACAATAACCTTATAGAGGTCAGTCTGTTGTGAAACCTCTTTTTATAGTTGAGGATTCTGAGGCCCAGAGAGGGCAGTGACTTGCCTGAGGTCACACAGCAGGAAGGGACAGAGCCAAGATCTAGATCCTGGGCTATCAGCACTCGAGCCCACTCCCCATCCCTGTCCATTCTGCTTCCTCAGGTTGGCGAGGTGGGGTCTGCCAAACCACACTGGTTCAGTCATAATTACCTCATTTGTCCCTTTTAAAAATTAATGGAAGGCCTGTGTCCTTCCTGATCAGAGCTAGAAATGATGTAACTAGCATCCCTACCTGCTGACTCCAGCCAACAGCAGGGAATTTTGTTTTGCTTGTTTTTTTATGATCTTTTCATAGGTAAATACATATTTCCAATAGGTTTTTAAACACTTTTTGGAATAAATCAGGACCTTCATCACTGGCTGTCATTAATTTAAAAAAAATCCCGAGTCTCTACAGTAATGGGAAAAACAGCCATGATGAAACCAGGAGGATTCCTGCTCTCAAGGAACCTGTCATTTGTGAGGGGCAGGCAGGCCTTAAAGAAGGAGCAAATCAGGAGGAAATGGTGGTGTACTGCAAAGGGGGTAAAGCCCAGTGACGAACTGTCACCGAGCGTGGGGGTGGCCTCCTGTCACGGAGGGTCCCGTGCGATTTGGGGCAGAGTGATTCAAGCAAAAGGAACAGCACGTGCAAAGGCCCTGGGGTGAGGACAAAGAGGAGCTGGAGAATGAGCGGGAGACGTAGGCAGCGGTGGTAAGGGGCAGGTTTTCTGGAAAGCAGGAGGGGTCAGGAAGGTAACGGGGAGCTATTCCCTGAAGCATCGAGAGCTGGACAGTGACATGGTCCGATTTGCCTTTAGTGGGTTATTCTGGTCACTGTGTAGAGAGGGCCTTGGAGGGGCAGCTGTGGGGTGGGGGAGGGCCAGGATCAGAGGCTTCTGCATGGCCGGAACCTTCTGGACATTGCCCAAGCATTTGCTTGGATGTTTCTGGGTGACCAGGATGCCACCGGAGGGTGGACAGAGCCCCTGAGGATTTTAAGCCGAGGACTGCAGGAGTTCTGATCTGCACATCCCACGGGCTGTTTGTACACCTCCTATAAAGGCAGATAAAATGCCCGTTTGAAGCCAAGAGGCTTTGTTGAGTGGGGCTTGGCGTTGAGGGAGAGGAGGTGACTGGTGCGGGCAGACCCAGTTCTCGGCAGCCTCCTTATTTCTGTGCAGTTTCACTGCAGCGAAAGTTTTAATGGAAGGAGAGTCATTTGAAATCTTATTTGAATGCCTGGGTTCCCCTGGGGCCTGAATAATTTGTTCCTTTTATTTTCCCAGTTTTTTCTTTTTTTTAATCTGCAGTGCCGGTGGGGGAGGGGGGAGGGTATAATATGAGCCTATTAGAAATAGAATATGTTAGAAACATTTATTCACAAAGGATGCTGTTCCTTTAATTTTTTTCGCTGTATCTTCTCTCCGTGACTACCTCAATTCTCTGTGTGTGGAGATTGTAATCCACCAAGGAGTGAGAAAGGAGGGGGGTGGGGAGGGGGCTGGGGTCGGGCCTGCCCCTTGGAAGGGTGGGAGCCCAGTTCAAGCCCCAGTGTGGCCGCCACCGTGCCGTGGTCATGGGAAAGGCAGGCCTCTATCCTGGGCCCCAGTTTTGCCACGTGGAAATGACCGGAATGGACGAGATCTGCAAGGGCTTTCCCTCGTGACATTTTGTGACTTTGGGCAGATAGGTTTGTAAGGCAGGAGGGACTTAGCACTGACTGCCTGGGTTCAGGTGCCAGCTCTGCCACTTGCCAGCTCAGTGACTGCAGGCAAATTATTTAACCTTCAGATGCGTCAGATTCTCCATCCAAAAATGAGGATAATGATGGTGGCTCCTTCCCAGGGCTCTTTTGAGGGTGTGGGGAGATGGTGCCTGGAAGCCCCCAGTGCAGTTGGCACTTGGCACTTAGGAGCCATGAGAGAAGTTCCTGGGGAGGTGGGAAGCAACAAGTCTTATGTCACATACAATTTAGAGCAGAGTCACCAATGGTCTCCTGCTTTTTAAAGGGTCAGGAAAAGGGTTCCAGATGGAAGGTTCCAGAAGGTGGAGGTGAGTTTGGGGGCTTCTGACACTCCCTGCTGTTCCTCACCCCTGTGGTTCTCAGAGCTCTGCACCCCTGGCCTTGCATGCTGTGGCCCTGGAGCCTAAGCTGCACAGCTGACAGCAGAGGGCTTGCTCCCTTGTGGGAGAGGCCATGGCCATTAGCCTTGGAGCCTGACTGGAGTTTTTCCCAGCACGGTGACTCTGGCCACTCACCCGGCCTCTCTGGGCACCAGTGTCTGTCACTGCAGGGGGTAAACTGGAGGAGATGCTTGCTGAGTTCCGCCTGGCGCTGGTGTCCGTGGCTGTGGCCGCAGGCTCTCCATGGTACTGGGTGGTGTGGAGGGGCCCTGAGGGCAGGTTTGACTCAGGGAAGCCGACAGAGCTGCCTGGGTTGTCCCCCCGGGCAGCAGGACAGCAGGGGCATGGCGTTGGGACTCAGCTCAGCAGGGGTTTGGGAGGCAGATCAGGCTGGAAAAGCAGGGCGGCTGCCCCCAGTTATAGGAGGAGGTGTACTGTGGAGAGCAGAAAGTGACCATGATGGGAACCATCTCTCAAGTGCCTTGTCCGAGGCCCTGCATTGGATCAATTCCTTCCAGTGCTCACGATGCCGCTAAATGATTGGAATCGCTTTCCAGATGAGGCCACTGGCTCCAAGGCTGACAGAGTGAATTGGAGGCTGAGCTGGGATTTGTCCCCAGGTCTGTCCAGCTGCAGCTGGAGGGGTTGTTCAGAGGGCTCAGGGGTTGCCGAAGGGGACGTGACCCCACCCCTGGGCTGCTCCCCTGCCCCCTTGGGAGCGCTTGTGTGCAGAGGGTGCCGGTGAACAGTCAGGCGCTAAATAAGCCCCCACTTAATGTCAACTGGAAATCACATCTTTGCCGTCCGTGCCAGTACTTAATGTCACTTATCCCAAGCGAGCTTTCAATTTCAGCAGCAACAGCCTTCTAATTCAGTCTCAGGCGCTCTGGTTTTGTGACGGGAACAATGGCAGCGGCAGATGGGGAGCCACAACTCCATTTTCTTTTAACGTTCCCAGTCGCAGGCAGGGAAGGCACCATCTGGAAAGAGAAGGTCAGATCATTAAAGAAAGAAAGAAAGAAATCGCCAGGACCTGATGGGCTGTGAGTGTGGGGGGGGTGGGGGTGGGGGAAGAGAGGAAAAGTACTGGGAGATGAGCTCAGGTGCCGTGGTGAGGGGGAGGCCTGGGGTAGGAGGATGTGCCTCCTCCGTGGGATCGCGGTTGGTGAGCTGGGCTGTTCCCCAGCAGCGGCGAGGCGAGGGTCTGCTCGGTGTTTAGCTCCTTGAGAGCAGGGGCAGCTTTTCTGAGTCCCGTCCATCTTTATTTGCTGCCCGGGGGCTAGTCCCAGAGGCAGCGTGGTGGGCCATGATGCAGACGCCTTCCATCGGACACTTGTCAGCCCCAGATGGCACCACTCTGTTATGGCTCTGAGTTGCAGCCGCCTTAGCTCCTGGGCTGTTCCCAAGCTCTCCAGAGCCCCTGTTTTCCCAGCTGTGGAGTGGAGATGGGAACACCTACCACCCTTGGTGCCAGTGAGGATGGAATGAGAGCATGTGGGACAGCATTGCAAGGTGAAGTGCTGTGTGCATAGAGTCACTCTGTTGTGGTGATGCCTGTCGTGTGCTGTGGCTGACCTTTCCCCAGTGGTCCCCCATGTCAGCTTTGCCTCCTCGGTGGTCGGGATGAGATTTTATGTGGCTGTGTCTCCAGGACCTGGTGGGGTGGGGTGCCTGACACGCAGGATGCCTCTGTGCAGGTTTAGGGAGCGAGTTTGATGCTCAGCCCCTCTGCAGCGCAGAGGACAAGCGTGCACCACGTGCACGGGCGATAGCAGAGCCTCCACCAGCAGCATGTCGTTCACATCACAGCGTCTGACATTTGCTAGCGTCTTTAACTGTTCAAAGAGCACCCACATCTGCCACCACATTTCATCTCCTCATTCTGTGACAGACCCGTAGGCACCACCTTTCTTTGGTGGTGATGGTATTTATCGAGTGCCTGCTGCGTGTTTTCGTAGCGATCCTTCCTCACGTGTATCCAGTCCTTCTGTGCACAGTTCGTTCCAGTGTTTGACGTGACAGCCTCTCCGTGATGAAGGTGAGTCAGAGATTAACGTACCCATTTCACAAATCTGGAGAACGAGGCTCTGACAAAAGAGAATTCATTCCTCACAAAAATTTAATGATTGTGTATACTATTGAGGTCAAGTTGGCATCAAATCAAACTTGACTGTTATATATTTAGGATGTTAAATTTTAACCACATGGTAGCCACAGGGAAAATATATGAAAAATATATCCAGATAAAAGCGAGAAGGAACTGAATATGGCATCATACAAAAAAATCAAACAAATATGAATGTAGGCATTAATGGAAGAATTGAGGAGCAAAAAAGGTATAAGACTTATGAATGGCAGAAGAAAGTGCTACATTATCAGTCATGACTTTAAATGTAAATGGATTAAAACTCTTCGGTCAAAAGGAGATATTGGCAGAATGTATAAAAAAAGCATGACCCAAGTATATGCTGTCTACAAGAGACTCTCCTTAAATTCTAAGATATAAGTAGGTTGAAAGTGAAAGGAAAGAAAAAAATACCATGCAAGTAGTAACTAAAAGAGATCTGGGGTAGTTATACTAATATCAGATAAGATAGACGGTAAGTCAGAATTTGTTACAAGGCAAAGAAGGTAATTATATACTGATAAATGGGTCAATTCAACAAGAAGATGTAGCAGTTATATATGTGCCTAGCAGCAGAGCCCCAAAATAAATGAAGCAAATAATGACAGAGTTGAAGGCAGAAATTGAGAGTTCTACATTATTAGTAGGAGACTTTAATATATACTACTTTCAATAATGGATATCACATCTAGACAGAAGATCAATAAGCAAATACAAGACTTGAATGGTACTCTAAACCATTGAGACCTAACAGACATATATAGAACACATCACCCAATAACAACAGAATATGTATTCTTTTAGGGTGTATATGGACCATTTTCCATGTATCTTAGGTCACAAAACCAGTCTCAATAAATTAAAAAATATTTAAATCATACAATATATCTTTTCCAACCACAATGGAATGAAAGCAAGAATCAATAGCAGAAAGAGAAATGGAAAATTCACAAATATGTAGAAATTAAACAACGTACTGTTAAACAATGAATGAATTAAAGAGTAAATCACAAAGGAAATAAGGAAATATCTTGAGGCAAATGAAAATGAAAATACAACAGACAAAACGAATGGGATGAAGCAAAGGCAGTGCTGAGAGGGAAATTTATAGCTCTAAAACTTACATTAAAAAAGAAGAAAGGTTTCATATCAGAGACCTAGCTTCAAAACTGGAAGAACTATAAAAAGAAGAGCAAATTAAGTCCGAAGTGAGCAGAAGGAAAGAAACAACAAAGATTAGAGATAAGTGAAATAGAGAATAAAAAAAAAATAGAATCAATAAAGCCAAAAGTTAGTTTTTTGAAAAGATCAATAAAATTGGCAAGGCTTAACTAGACTGACAAAGAAATAAGAAGAAAACACAAAGACTAAAATCAGAAATGAAAAGGGAAATATTATTACCAACCCCACTGAAACAGAAGGGAACATAAGAGGATGTTACTAACAACTGTGCACCAACATATTAGATAACCTAGATGCAATTGACAAATTCCTAGAATCATAAAAACTACCTGTGCTGACTCAAGAAGAAATAGAAGATCTCAACAGTCCAATAACTACTAAAGAGATTGAATTAGTAATCAAAAACCTCCCAACAAAGAAAAGTCCAGAACCAGATGGCATCACGGGAATTTTAGCAAACATTCCAAGAAGAATTAACACCAACCCTGCTCAAACTCTTTCTAAAAATTGAAGAAGAGAGAACACTCCCTAATTCATTATATGAGGCCAACATCACCCTCATCCCATAGCCAGATAAAGATACCACAAGAAAAGAAAATTGCAGTCTAATATCTCTTACGACTACAGACGCGGAAATCCTCAGCAAAATATTAGCAAACCGAATCCAACAGCATATTAAAAGAATTATGCACATGATCAAGTGGGGTTTAGCCCAGGTATGCAAGAGTGGTCATCGTAAGAAAATTAATAAATGTAATACACCACACTAACAGAATGAGGAGGGGGATAAAAACACACGATCATCTAAATTGATATAGAAAAGGCATTTGACAAAATCCAGCATCCCTTCTTGACAAAAACACTTAAAAAACTAGGAATAGAAGGAAACTTCCTCAACATGATAAAGGGCATCTGTGAAAGATCCATAGCTAACACCAAGAATGTAAAGGACTTGTGCACAGAAAACTACAAACATTGTTAAAAGAAGTCAAAGAAGACCTAAATAAATGGAAAGACACTCCATGTTCATGGATTGGAAGACTAAATATTGTTAAGATGTCACTTCTACCCAAAGTGATTCACAGATTCATTGCAATACCGATCAAAATTCCAACAACCTTCTTTAAAGAAATGTAAAAGCCAATCATCAAATTTATATGGAAGGGTAAGGGGCCTTGAATATTAAAAGCCATCTTGAAAAAGTAGAACAAAGTTGGAGGACTCATACTTCCCAATCTCAAAACTTATTACAAAGTCACAGTAATCAAAGCAGCATGGTACTGGCACAAGGGCAGAGATGTAGACCAATGGAATTGAATCGAGAGCACAGAAATCAACCCTTACATTTATGGCCAACTGGTATTTTTTTAAATTCAATTTTATTGAGATACATTCACATACCATACAGTCATCCAAAGTGTACAATCAGTTGTTTACAGTGCCATCATATAGTTGTGCATTCATCACCCCAATCTACTTTTTGAACATTTTCCTTGTACCAGAAAAAGTAAAAATAAGAATAAACAATAAAAGTAAAAAAGAACACCCAAATCATCCCTGCCACCCTATTTTTCATTTAGTTTTTGTCCCCATTTTTCTACTCATCCATCCGTACACCGGATAAAGGGAATGCGATCCACAAGGCTTTCACAATCACACTGTCACCCCTTGTAAGCTACGTTGTTATACAATCGTCTTCAAGAGTCAAGGCCACTGGGTTGCAGTTCAACAGTTTCAGGTAATTACTTCTAGCTATTCTAATACGTTAAAACCTAAAAAAGGTTATCTGTATAGCGCTTAAGAGTGTCCACCAGAGTGACCTCTTGACTCCATTTGAAATTTTTCAGCCACTGTAGCTTTATTTTGTTTCATTTTGCTTTCTCCTTTTGGTCAAGGAGATGTTCTCAGTCCCATGATGCCAGGTCCAGATTCGTCCCCAGAATCATATTCTGCTTTGCAAGGGAGATTTACATCCCTGGGTGTCAGATTCCATGTGGGGGGAGGGCAGTGAGTTTACCTGCCAAGGTGGCTTAGCTAGAGAGAGAGGGCCACATCTGAGCAACAAAAAGATACTCAGGGGAGACTCTTAGGTACAATTATAAGCAGGCTTAGCCTCTCCTTGCAGCAACAAGCTTCGTAGGGCCCAGCCCCAAGACAGAGGGCTTGGCACATCAAACTGCCAGCCCTCAATGTTTGTGAGAACATCAGCAACAGTCCAGGTGAGGAAACCCAACACTTATGCATTTTCTTTTCACTGCATGTGTATTTTTATTTTCTGTCCAAATTACTTTGGGCTGTGTCACTGTTTCACACTAACCTATGCAAACCTACCAGGTCTCACTTCCTATTGAAAGTTCCATGTAATTATGGTATTTGAACAAACTGTATGAGTTAAATTGTTTAGGAAATATAGATCTTGCACTAACTAAACATCTCTTCCCTTGGTCTCACATGGAATTTGAAGTTTAAAACACAGTTGGTATAGTCCTTTACCCTTTATGGCCAACTGATTTTTGACAAAGGAGCAAACACCACTCAACTGGAAAAAGAACAGTCGTATTCTGTACCACAGCATGGATGAACCTTGAAGATACCATGTTGAGTGAAATACATTAGACACAAAAGGACAAATATTGTATGATCTCACTGATATGAAATGATTTGAATAAACAAACTCATGGAGTCAGAATCTAGAATATAGTTTACCAGGGGATGGGGTGGGGATAGGGAATAAGGGATTAAGGCTTAACATGTACAGAGGTTCTATTTGGGATGATGGAAAAGTTTGGTAATGGATGGTGGTGATGGCAGCCCAACATTGTAAACATAATTAACAGCACTGGATTATATATTTGAAAGTAATTAAAAGGGGAAATTTTAGATTGTGTATTTTACCAGAATAAAAATTAAAAAAAAAATCTGTGGAACTGCACAACACAAACAGTGAACCCTAAGTTAAACCATGGATTATAAGTAATAGTACAATTATGAAATAGTGCTTTTATCAATTGTAACAGATGTACCACACCAATGCAAGGTGTTAATAATAGGGTGGTATACAAGAATCCTGTATTTTATGCTGATTGTTCTATAAACCCACCGCTTCTCTAATAAAAAAAAATTGATCGAAAGAAAACGATGCCCCTTGTGTGTCCGGCACCATGTCAGGGGTGGGATATGTTACAGAAGGAAAGAGCGTGGGAGGTTTCTGCCTTCACGGAACACTGGCATAGTTTTGGGAGTATGTGGGTGCATGTGGGCACACGCGTACATCTGCATGCACACGCATACAGATTGCAGGCACACGCGTGTATGTGCACACTTGCATGACGCACACACACACTCAAAGCAAAAAGAGACAAGCCAGCTGCAAATTGTGGTAAGGGCTGTGCCACATTGCCGGAGCAGAGATAGGAAGAGGTGGAGGTACAGGGGGGTTGGGCAGACCGATGGGCAGTTTCTGAGATGGTGGACATTTCACCTATGCCTCAGAGTGAAGAACTAGCTCTGGAGAGTTGAGGGACCTGCACTCCAGGCCGAGGAAGCGTCGAGGCCTTGTCCTGTTGAAGTTGCTGAGGAAAGTCTGGTGTGTGTGGAACCTGGTGCAAGAGAGACGAGGCTGGGGAGGTCAGGAGGGCCCTTGCAGGTTTTCCAGAGCAGTTTGGATTTTTTTTGTGAGGGGACTGGGACTCAGGTGACCCTTTCCAGCCAGGCAGTGATATGGTCCAATATGAGTTTTTCCCAGGTAGCTGTGGCCACTGCGGGGAGGACTGAGAGCAGGGCAGGAGTGAGCATGCGCGGATGGCCAGGAGGCCCTGAGCTGACCCTTCCTCAGGCAGGGCCCGAGTGGCCAGGGTCCCTGCTTCCTCTTGGCCTTCAAGATGCTGCCTGGGGGATTGGTGCCTGATGTCCCAACAGTTCAGTGGACGAGCTCTCCTCCCATCTCCCAAGCTCTAGGCACCCCCAGCTTCATGTCACTGCAGGAAGGACCTTCTTATACAGTGGCCCTCGTCCAGGGACTCTGATCCTCGGGTCACCGTGATCTTACCCAGGGGCTTTGGAGACAGAGCAGCATCAGTGGGGACCAGTCGCTAGAAGACAGCCCAGTTGAGTGCAAAGAATCCAGTCCTTGGAGTCAGACGGACCCATGTTCAAATTCAGGCTCTGGCCCCAGCCCTGGATGTGACCTTGACAAGCTGTGGAATCACTGTGCGTCAGGTTCATCATCTGTAAAGGGGAAAGAATTGTTCATCTGTGCTCAGTTATTGTGAAAATTAAACCAGGTACTAGATCTGGAGCGCTCAGCGCGGTGCCTGGCACCAGGCATGTAGAAGGCAGTGTCTTGGGCATGCCATGCTCCCTGCTGTGGGGATTCCTGGAAGTAAATCTCACATGGTGTCTAAAGAAGGAAGGGCTCAGTAGCAGGAGAATTCTTTGAGACAGTTGGTGGTTTACTCGCTCACTCATTTCTTTTGTTCATTCTTTCAACCCATGTCTAATGAGCACTCACCCTGTGCCAGGCATGTGCTGGGTGCCAGAGATACAGTGATCAATAGTTCAGATGCAGCTGCTTTAAGCTTGCTTCTGGAGGTGGGAGACAGACCACCAGCAAGGAATGGACAGGTTGGTCTTAGACCATGATGAATGCTATGAGGAAAACAAAGCAGGGCCTTTGGGGTGATTCCTGAGGGAGGGTGTAGCCAGGTGGTCAGGGAAGACATCCTGGAAGAGGTGGCACCTGGGCGGAGCTCTGACCCATGGAAGGAGCCCCTGTGGGAAGATCTTGGAGAATGTGGTTTAGCAGATGCCCTTTAGAGCTGTAGCCTCCAAACTGGAGTTTGCAGGTTTGAGCTCAGACTTGGGCTTCTGCACTTTCACCCAGGTCCCCTGGGGCTTTGATGCACAGATGGAGGTCAGACGCCTTCCTAGGTTTCCAGGTAGCTTCAAAGGAAGTAGGAGAGAGATTTTTTGTCACCATCTAATATGAAAGCACCATCAATTTATATGTGTTCTGCTCAGTGTTTTAATATTTCTTGAAACCCTTTGTCATCTGTTATTTCATTCAGTCCAACAACTGCAGGAAGAAGGCATTTTTACCATCCCTGTTCTCTAGGTGAAGAAGTCAGGGCTCAGAAGAGTTGGGGGGTCAGTGTTTGCACAAGGTTGCTCAGATAGAGGATGGTCAAATTGGACCCAAATCCTGTATTTCCCATTCTCTCTGTCCCCTTGGCCAGGTCTCAGCCAAGAAGCTGGGTTTCGTCCTGGACAGGAGGAATGGGAACGGGGAAGCAGCTGGCTAGGACCATCCAGGCCACCATTTAGGCCAGGCCTTGGCTCTGTGGTGGCTTCCTGGGCTTGGGGGCATGCTCACTGCCCAGTTGCTCCTTGGCCTCCAACCAACCTTGCCTACCTCCTTCCTCTTGACACAGGGGAGGAGAACCAGCCGGGCTGGCTGTGTCCAGATGAGGACAAGAAGAACAAAGCCCCATTCTGGTGCCCCATCCTGGCCTGCTGCGTTCCCGCCTTCTCCTCCCGGGCCCCCAGCCTGCAGGTGAGTGTGTGGATCTTGCCGAGCCAACTGTGGAGCTGGCAGTGGTCCCCCCACCCCTCACCCAGGAGGGCCAGAGCTTCTAGGTTCTGGTTCCAGCTTCATAACTTCTGACTGATGAAGTTGGTCGTGCCTTTTTGGTGCTCCAGGAATCAGCTTTCTCACCAAGAAGAGGTAGTAAATGACTTCTGGGGGTCAAGAGAATGGAAAATTCCATTTTTTTGAGATCATAAATACCAATGATCTCATCAGTTGATGGCGCAGCTCCAGCTCAGAGGATGGGCTGGAGAACACTGAGGCGGCCCCTTTTCACTGCTGCAGTGCCGGAGCCGCTTCGGCTTGGGGCGCAGGGAGGGGGCCCTTATCACAGGACACTCCACAGCCATTGACCTTCCCATTTGCTAAACACTTACTGTCCTTCTCTGGTGCTCTGCAACATTCTCTTGTTTTAATATTTATAAAAACTCTATGAGAAGAAATAGCAGCTCTATTTGAAGCTGTCTGTATGCCTGTTTCATAGCTAAAGAAGCCCAGGCTCGGACAGGTGAGATACGGTTTTCCAGAAACGACATGGCTAGTGAGGATGGCCCAGGTATTGGCACGCTGCTCTGTCTGATTCCAGTGTCTGTGGTCTCAAGCAGTCGGGTGTGCCGCCTCCACTGGCTGCTGCTGATGTCCTGACCGAGCGTGCCCCTCTGTGCCCCCCTGAGATAGGGTCATCTCAGCTCTGTGGAGGGGTGAGCAAGGATGGTACCTAAGCCTGGGGAAGTAAGCCCCAAGAGGCATGTGGTTTGGGCTGTCGATTGGGGCTCCTAACATCAGAAAGAACATACCCTTGTCATGAAGTTCATTCATTCGTTTGTCTGTTCCACAGTAATTGTTGAGCATCCATTGGATGCCAGGCCCTGTGCCAGCCACTGGGGGTACAGTGGTGACAAAACAGACAAGGTCCCCATTCTCACGTAGCTTTCAGTCTAGAGTAGAGGCAGGCAGTAAGCCAGCAAGCAAAAGTAACATGAAAGAGGCTACGTGTTATAAAGAAAATAAATCAGTGCTGTAATAGATATGTAGATGGGGCCACATGGTTCAGAGGAGGTAGCATTTGAACTGATATCTGAATGGCAAGGAGGATCCAGCCCTGTGATCCAGCAAGGGGGGAAGAGTATTCCAAGCAGATAAACTGACATCAGGCGCAGATGTGTCTCTGCGCAGATGGGAGCAGCCGGCGTGCCTGTTTAGGACAAGCAGAGGGGGCAGCGAGCAGGGGCGTGGTGAGCCGGGAGAAGGGTGGGCGGGGGGGTCAGGAGGAGGGGGCCGGACCACAATGGCCTCACGAGTAGGGTCAGGTCGAGATTCAGTCTCAGACCAGTGAAAAGCCTTGGTGGTTTCTAGCCTGAGACTGGCATGGCCTGATTTATATTTCAGAAGCGTCGTTGGGCCCTTGTGGCTGCCGTGGGAGAGGCAACTGTGGGCAAAGGTGGGCAAGAATGAGTCCTGAGAGACTGGTTCAGAGCTCAGCCCGGTGTCCTGCTGGGACGTGGCAGAACGTGGCACCGCCACTAGAGGCCAGGGCTGGGGCCAGGGTGAGGCGAGCAAGGCAGTCTCCCTGGGCACCAAAAATCTCAATCATCAGGATAAATTCTATTTTAATGCAATATTTAAATAAAAATGAAATTGGTCAACTATGGCCTGAGGTTCAGCTGTTTTTTTTTTTTTTGTACCTAAAGGACCGGGATCAGGGTGAGCCAGGTGAGGTAGGGAGGTGTAAGTACAGAGCTGGGTCCTGTCTTTATTTAACAACTTAATATTTGTTCCTCATGGATTTTTTTGCATTAATTTTGACTTTTTAAAAATGCATTAAAATATTATCCCTCTTGGCTCCTGAGTTTTCCGGAGAGCCCTTAAATTCACTCTAGTCCAGGCCCTGGTGGAGGCAGTGGGGCAGGGCAGATGGGGCGTATTTGGGTTGTGTCCTGGTGTGGGACAGGCTGGGTTGGTAATAGGGGAGGTGAAGGCTGAAGGCAAAGGAGAGGAAGGGTGTCCCAGGTTTTTGGCTGGATGCCGGGAGGCTGGTATCAGTGGGGAGTGTGGCGGTTCCCAGGCCACAGGCTGAGCCAGGGATTCAGTGAGAGAAACGGGCCACAGCCACGCCGAGCACCGAGCCTGACTCATCCGTGACCAGTGCTCGGTTAACAGTTGCAAGGATAACAAGATAATAGAAGGGATATGACTTGACAGTGTTTGATTCTGACACTACGTTGGCAAACCTCCAGCAGGTGCCTGGGGGCCGGCTCCGAGCTGTTAGCTCGAATCCTCCCAGCTACACATGTAGTCGAGGAAGGCGAGACCCGAAGCAGGAGCACGGACTAGTCCACTGTCAGCCGGGAAGCACCCACTCCTTCCTCTCGCCGTGGGCTTGGCCCTTGTGTGTCCACGTCATCGGGTCTCCTGCCACATACCGCAGAGGGGAGGCCAGGAGCCCACTCACTTCTGGAAGGCTCTGGGGAGCCTGGTCTTTGTAGGGAGTCAGTTCTTGGTCGCTGATTGATGGGGAGGCTTGTTGAGTCTTGCACACTTCTTCCTAGCATGGCCTGTGGGCCCTGGGGAGGAGGCCAGAGCCCTTGGAGTTGTGATCATTTAGGGTCCACCCTGCTGGGGGTTCACCTGGCCAAGGTGGAGAAGGCTGACCTCTGGGGTGACTTGGGTGGTGGGGAATAGATCTCCTGTGTTCTCCCAGGGCCTTGGGCCTCTTGGGAATTTGGACCCAGGCTGAGCCCTGACAGGTCAGACCTGCTGCCTCCACGTCCTTCCTGGGAGAAGCCACCACCCAGGCTGGGGCCTCTGCCACCTTGCACATGGGGGTCAAGGGCCAGAGACTTGTAGGCCAGAAGCATCCTTCAGCCACTCCCAGGCCCCTCCTGTTGGCTCCAGAGGAGCCCCTGTGCTGGCGCAGGGGGCTGTGAGGAGTCTCCATGGGTAATGGGCCTGCGGAGCCCCTGAGGGACATTCCAGAGCCTGCCTTTCCCCGTTTGCTAGGCTCCAAGACCCCACGACCCCTCTGCTAGTGCCTGCTGCCCACCCAGGCACATGTGCCCGTCAGCTCTGCCCTGGCAGCAAATGCCTTAGGGGACAGATGCGAGCATGTTGGTGGCTGCCTGGGCCCGGCCATTCTACTTGCAGGTGACTTTGTGAGGGCCAGGGGCTGAGTCTGTTTCTCCAGGAAGGCCACGGGGTGGGCTGGCTCCAGCACACTTTCCCTGTGTAGACAAGGTCAGTGCTTTTGGATGAGGGTGTGTGTTGGTTCTTTCCCTCAATGAGAACAAGGGTGCCAGGGGCTGAAGGAAGGAACATTTCCCTTCTCGGTATTAACAGTGATTGGTCTTGTCCCTGGTCCTCACTCATCCTGGGCCCCACTAGGCCTCTGACCCATAGGGAAACTGCTTGGGAGAGTGGAAAGAACATCACCCTGCTATGGGTTTGAATCCCAGCCCTGCCACATCGCAGCCGTGGGACGTCAGGAATGCAGTTTCACCTCCGTGTCCCAGCTGTGTCTTCAGTGTTAAAATGGGGCAGGCACGGTGCCTCCTGGCCGAGTTGTGAGCCCTCAATGATGGGGTTCATGTGGGGTGCACTCACAAACCAATGATGGAAGCAAATGTCTGAGTGCATTTCGGTCCTAAGGAAGTGGAGGCCTCTGGGGTCTGTTTGGGAGGGTTTTGAGGCTTGACTGCGAAGGTGTCAGAAGATTCTTCTTGGGCCTCTGGCTCCATCCACAGTGGAGGTCTGTCCCTGGTGGGGGCAGTAGGTGGCAAAGGCAGAGCTCAGTGCAAACCCGTGGTCCTGGATGGACTGAGGTCCAGCTTAGGGACCCAGCTGGGGAGGGGGGGTGGGCTGCTGTTCTCTGAGGTGCCTCAAAATGGGAGCATCTTGGGGGTCTGGGGGGCTGTAGCCCAGATCTGCAGAGGCTCAGGCCAGGCTAGCTTGGGCTCGGTGCTCTCGCCAGGCAGCCTTGCTTGAGACCTCCACTGACCTCCGTTAGTCAGAACTGCTGTTTGTGGGGTAACTTATCTCCCGACTCTGGGCCACAGTTACCTCCCCTGTAACCGCCCCTCCCTCATAGGGTTTTTGTGACGATTAAATGAGTTAATGCATGCGAAGTGCTGGAACAGCCCCCAGAAGTCCTTGCTGCTGCTGGGTTCCCCACCCTGCCTGTCCCTTCAGCACCGAGGACCATCCTGACGAGGACTGTCAGTGTCCCACTTTATGTTGGGACGTTGCTTGGAATCACCCACCCTTACCAACATCCCCTGCTCTCCTCTGCCCACGGAGCACCTTGGTTTCTGTGGGGCTGGCTTCCCGATATGCACAGGACTTCTGGGTTCAGGGCTTTGCCTGTCAAAGGAGCAGTTTGAGTTTTTGTCATTGTCTTGGACCCAGGCTTTGTTGACTCCACTGACATCAGGGCTCACTGGAGTTGCCATGGAAACGTGTGAGCCAGGGCTGCGGTTGACCCTCCCCCTTCTGTGAGGGAGGGAGGGAGCAGGAGCCTGGCAGAAAGGGTTAAGCACCAGCAGCTGGACACAGCCTACAAGAAGCAAAAAAGGACAGGAGCAGAGCCCTGAGGGTGCCCAGGAGGCCAGATTTAGAGAAGCCCCTGGCCCCTGGGTGTCTAGACCCACGTTCCCAGCCGGACAGAAGTGGGACCCCAGCATGTGGAAGCCTCCAGCCTGGCTTCTGGGTAGGATTCACCAGAAGGAGAAAGAACACAGGATCAGGAGTCAAAACTTTGCCACTAACTTGCTGTGTGTCCTTAAGCCAGTCACATCCCCTCTCTGAGCTTCAAATTTGCTGACTATTCAATGAGGGGCGTGGAGAAGAACTCTTTGGGCCACTTCCCCTGTGGTCATTAGAAATTTTACTAGAATATCCCAACAGGGCCAGGGCCTGCCCGGTCTTGCCATCTGCACAAGCAGAGGGCAGCGCCTGCCTGGCAGAGGGCCTGGGGGTGGGCTGCATTTCTCCCTTCAGCCACCCTCCAGCTTTCCCCATGCAGTGCCTTCCCCTTTGGTCTGTCTGGGACGCCAGCACTGCCAGGGCAGGCTGTCTCCTTGCACTACTGTGCTGGCCAGGAGAGACCAGTGGGGCCAGCTCAGGAAATAGGCCTCAGAGAGGCCACCGAGCATGGGGTTGGGGTAGCAGGTGCAGGAGGCGGAGCAGCCGGGGCTCTCAGTGACAGCTGGGTCTGTCTTCAGCCGGGCTGATTACGGACAGAACCCATGACCCATCCACCCTGGTCTTACTGGGCTCATCTTCAGAGCAGTTCTTGCGTTGGGGTGGGGCAGAACCAGGACCTCTAGCGTCCTTTTCCCTCGTCCATGTGTACCTTTGGAGGAATGCAGAAAGCTAGGAAGGAGGCTGGGTTCCAGCCAGGCTGTCACTCACCTTCCCCATGGCCTCAGGCCAGTCCAGGGCCCTGGGTGGACCTCACAGAGGGGTGGGATTAGCAGTTGTCAACAAATCTTATCTGGAAGCCGTCCAGCATGGAAAACCCTGGGCAGGCACCTTCTAGCCAGAAGGTTCTAGGAGAGCGGTGGTCAAACACCAGCATACAGGAACTGCCTGTAACCATGTGAAATGTCACTGTCCAGCCCCTGCCCTCAGGGAATCTCATTCATGGCCTGGATGGGGGCCCAGGGATTTGCAGATTTATCCCCACCCCCACCCCCATGCCGAGTGGTTCTGCTGCAGATGGTCAGTGACTGCTCCAGGATGTCAGACAAAGGTCCTGCTGCCCAATTTTGGCATCTCAGGCACCTTGACACTTAACTTTGTGTGTGCTGTTATCTCTGCAGCTCGGAGCCCTCGTCCACAGCCCCGTCAACTGTCCCCTTCTGGGCTTTTCAGCGGTCAGCACCTCTCTTCCACAAGGCTACCTCTGGGTGAGTACCTCCCTGCCCACCAGGACTTCAGGACAGAAGCAGGGAGGGTGGCTCTTGGGGGGGTTGCTGCTGGAGAAAGCCACTGTCCTGCAGGCCCTATCTCCACCCTGCCCGTCTCTGCACCTGCATCCAGCAAGGGCGTCCTGGACTCTGGTGCCAGGCACTGTGCTCGCAGTCGGGAGGTGCAACTGGGACAAGGCAGACGAGGCCCTGTCCCACAGAGCTCACCATCGGGTGAGGAGGGGGGACAAACAGAACACCAAAGAACGAATAAGTGAGCACGACTGTTGTGAAGGGAATGACTGGGGAGCTGTGGAGAGAGCCTGGCTGGGGGGTCTGCTTTCTGGGTCAGCAAGCAGGGCTTGTGACGGCTGCCCTCTTGACCCTCTGGGTTCCTGGCAAAGCCTCTCTTGGTCCAAAGAGGTGCCTTTGGTGAGACTCCAATCTCCCCACCCTCTAGGCGTCCTCCAACTCTCCCTGCTTATTCTCTTCTCCAGGTGCTCAGGCAGGAAAACTCGGGCTTACTCTTAAGAGTGCAGCCCAAATGTCCCTTTTGATGGTTATCTGTTCTTCACTATTTCCCAATGTCTAGAACATAGTGTGTTGTCCGTCTGTCCATGTATCCACTCCCCTTCCATCTACTCATCCATCACCCACCCCTCTATCTATCCATGCTTCTTTCCATCTACCACTCTCCTTCCTTCCTTCCTCCCTCCCTCCCTCCCTCCCTCCCTTCCTCCTTTCCTCCCTCCCTTCCTCCCTCCCTCCCTCCCTTCCTTTCTTTCCTTCCTTCCTTCCACTCATATATCCATCTACTCACCCACCCACTCTTTGTCTGTCCATCCCTCTATCCACCCATCCATCCATCCATCACTCACCCTTCTATCTAGCCTTCCTTCCCTCCTTCCTTCCTTCCTTCTTTCCTTCCTTCCTTCCTCTCACTCATCTATCTATCCACTCACCCACCCATTCTTTATCCATCCTTCTATCCACCCATCCATCACTCACCCTTCTATCTAGCCTGCCTTCCCTCCTTCCTTCCTTCCTTCCTTCCTTCCTTCCTTCCTTCCTTCCTTCCATCCATCCAGCAAGTATATATTGAGTGCCTACCACATGCTAGACACAGGAATAAAACAGCAAACAAGACAGACAAGGACATTTTAAAGAAACAGAGGAGATGTTCACTATTTATTGGTTGTCACCCTAAAGACAAGGAAATAGAAAGCCTGTTGAGGATCTAGTCCATCTTACCTCCTTACCTGATTTCCTTTGGGCCCTGAAGCTAATGTGTGGCCATGACAGCTGGAGATGAGTGACCTTCAGAGACTGCAGGCTGTGGGTGGGCAGGCGAGGGGGCCCCCACCTGGCATCCAGCCCCAGTGGCAAGGAGAAGCTTGGGTTGGGGTCACTGGGAAGGCAGAGGCTAAGCCTCCCCTCTGCTCCCATGGGTTCCCACCTGACGGCCTCTCCGGGTCTCTGCACCCAGGTCGGGGGCGGGCAGGAGGGCTCAGGGGGCCAGGTGGAGATCTTCTCCCTGAACCGGCCCTCGCCCCGCACCGTCAAGTCCTTCCCGCTGGCGGCCCCCGTGCTCTGCATGGAGTACATTCCGGAGCCAGAGGAGGAGGAGGAGGGTGGAGACGAGAGCCAGACAGCGGCTGACCCCTCGGCTGCAGTGCGTCCGACCATCTGCCTTGGGCTCCAGGATGGCAGGTGAGGGGCCTGGGGAGGAGGGGGTTCCTCTTGCTTGCCCTCCCTGCCTGCCTCCCAGCAGCATTCTCTGGCCCTGGTTGAGCATCACCAGGAGGCTGGGGACCAGAGCTGCCACAGGTCAGGGTGCTTGCCCTTTAACCCAGACTCTTCAGGGGCTGCTTGGAGCAAATGTGGCCCCCTCCCCAGGCACTGTGGCACACCAGGGACAATGCTGGCTTTGGCGCCAGAGGCCCTGGGCTTGAATCTCGGCTCGCCACTTCCTCCCTGTGGGTCCTCAGCCACACCCCTGAACCACTCTGAGCCTCAGTTTATCCTCTGTAAAGTGGGAATTCTAATCCTACCCTGCAGGGCAGCTGCGAGAGCCCCCTGAGACTTTATGCATGAGAGGCCTCCAGTCCACAGTGTTCTTTTACCTGCAGCCTCAGTTCCCCTCTCTGGGGATGAGATGGGGGGTAGGGGATTTCCCTCTTTAATATGCCAGGAGCTGGCAAGTCTGTAAAATACTTGAGTAAGTGGGACCACGGCCACAGCTCTAGCCTGCCTGGATTCTTAGGTGTCCACCAGTGTGTGTGGGAGTAAGTTTTCATCCCGGGTGACTGGAAGGGGGTGATGCATGGGGACCAGAGAGCGTGTGGGGGCTGGGGCTGTGTGCCCTCCCAGCATCTTCAGCCCTGGAGGTAGGGCAGGGGAGGGAGGATGTGTTTCTTGAGCACCTACTGTGTGTTGCCACTGTGAGGGGAGGCTGTAGCCCCCCATTTCCACACGGGGAAAGGAAGGAGGAGCAGGAAGCTGTCAATCTGCACAACCAACCTGGGGTCAGGGCCCGGAGCTGGGAGGAGACCAGGGTGATGCTTTTTTTAAAAAACTGAGGTAAAATTCACGTAACATAAGATCTACCATTTTACTCATTTTTAAAGTACACAATTCTGTGCCATTTAGTATACTCACAATGTTGTGCGACCATCGCCACTGCCGAATTACAGAACATTTCCGTCACCCCAAAAGGAAACCCTGGACCCACTGGCAGCCACCCCCCCCCTGCTCCCTCCCGCCACCCTGGCAGCATGGCTCTGCTTTCTGTCCCTATGGATTTACCTATTCTGGACATTTCCTATCAGTGGAGTCACACTGTGTGTGACCTTGTGTGACCTTGTGTGACTGGCCTCTTTCGCTCAGCAGAATTTATCTGAGGTTTGTCCTTCCCCTATAGTGTGTATCAGAACTTCATTCCTTCTCGATGCCAAATACTATCCCATTGTGTGGATATACTGCAGTTTGTTTACTGTCCACTCACCCATTGATGGGCAGTTGGGCCGTTTTGGCCCCCACCCCCCCACTGTTGGTGAAAGTGGGCCCTGCTGCTGGGAACGTTTGTGTGCCCGGCCCCATTGGCTGGGGTGCCAGGTGCTCTGCCAGGGCTGTCCTGCCGTATCTCCTTTTTGCACAACAACCCCATGACATAGGCAGTGTTGCCCCACTTTACAGAAGGAACTGGAAGGTGCCACATCTGGATTTGAACTTGTGATCATGTGACTTTAAGAACATTCTCCCAACTACAGCTATCTGTCTCCTTCCTCTTCCATGTAACAGAGGCCTGGTGGCACTGCCCTCTAAGGGCCACCTACGTAAAAGTCTGAGCTCCCGAGGGTCACGCAGGAGGGGCCTGGCTGAGCTGGGGAATCCCTGGGCCCCTCTCCCCAGGAAGGCATGGGGGGCAGGTTGGGGGGCCAAGTGAGTCATGCCA
The DNA here is from genome assembly GCA_004027775.1 of Bradypus variegatus. Lineage (NCBI taxonomy): Eukaryota > Metazoa > Chordata > Mammalia > Pilosa > Bradypodidae > Bradypus > Bradypus variegatus. Next base: position 37,333 of record PVKY010000114.1, read on the forward strand.
GCCTGGCCTCTCCCCGCAGCATCCTGGTTTACGGCAGCGTGGACACGGGCACCCAGTGCCTGGCAGCCTGCAGGAGCCCTGGCCCGCAGCCTGTCCTCTGCCTGCGGCACAGCCCCTCCCACCTGCTCGCCGGCCTGCAGGACGGGACCCTCGCCGCCTACCCTCGGACCAGTGGTGAGGACGGGGCCGGGTGCGGGAGTGGGGCAGCCCCGGGCACCGACAGGGGCCGGATGTTGCACCCAGCCCAGTGTGGGAGGTGGGTCACGGAGGCTGCTCGGAAACAAGTCAGGGAATCTCTGTGCAGGAGGGGCTCGGAGCTCCACGAGCCCCATTCAGCTCCCCTGTATGAGGATCTCCGCAAGGATAGGCAGCTCCGCTGGCCGGAGAGCCTAGTGGGAAAGAGCAAGCAGGGCTCTGGGGTCCGAGAGGCCTGGCTGCAAGCTCGGGCTTTGCCACCATGACAACCGTGCCTGAGGGTTCTCCGTTCTGGGTCTTGGTCCCCTTGTCTGTGAAATGGGCTCAGGGCAGCACCTGGCACTTCTGGGTGCCAGTGGGTTAAACCACCCAGCAAAAGCAGGGAAGCATGGTGCCCGGCAGGCTGTGAGTCTCCACCGAGGGGAGCATTTCAACCTCTGGTTTTACTGAGCTATCGATGGCCCAGATGGTGGCATCTACAGGGCAAGGGCAGCAGGGTTTGAGCTGCTGTGCTCCAGGCCTGGGGTGAGTGCTTGGTGTGTGTGCATTATCTTGTTTCACCTGTACCACACCCTTGAGAATTGCCTCCACTTGCCCGACGACGGAGCTGAGGCTGAGGGGGTGACTGGGCGGTACCCAGCCTCACGGCGTGCTGTGGTCCCCGGCCCTTTGCGGAGTGGCTTCGTGGCTGAGCCAAGTGGAGCAGCCGCACAGTCTCCACAGAAAGGTCTGGTGAATCTGTCACCCTGTGGCCGGTGGTTGTGGATTTTTCCTTTCTTTCCCCTACACTGCGGGTCTAATTGCTGTGTCATCACAGCCCGTTGCAGGGTTATAAATGGATATTTGTACTGAGCTATTATTTTTTGCCGCTTGGCACAGTGTTGGTATTTTTAATTAGCTTTTGATAAGGCATTTATAGTTTTTAATTAAAGGGGGAAGAGGGAGGGAAAAAAATCCTGTCACCGTCAGTGAAAGCCTGCGTGTGAATGTAAATATGGTTCAGATCTGTGGAGAGTTAGATAAGGGCTGCTCAAAGGAACACCCACCTCTGGCTCTCACCAAATTCTGCTAGCCATGCCTGCCCCCACCCCCAGCCCTCCCAGTCCCCAGTTTGGGTTGCTTTGTCCCTTTCTCTCTCGGTTCCTGTCTTTGGGCCCCTGGGGCTGGGAGGCGAGGGGTTCGGGGTCTCACTGCTGGCGTTCGGCCTGGGGTGGGGGTCAGTAGCTGTCACAACCAGAAGAGCCACGGGGGACTTCTGAACGCCATGCCCCATTTTCCAGATTTTAAGGGACAGCCCAAGTGTCCTGCCTTCTGGGCTGGAGCCCTTCCCAGACCTGAGGGGCTTTGGCTTCTCTGAGCAGAGCTGGAGGCCGAGTAGCTGCAGGAGAAGGTTGAGACGTTCCATCAGCCTTCTCACCTCACAAACATGCCCATCACATGTTTACTGAAAACCTACCACGCACCATGGATACAGTGGCAGCCAACATGATGGGGGCCCTGTTCTCGTGGACATCACAGTCTACAGAAGGAGACAGAATTAGGTCAACAAGCAGGCAAGCCTAAGGCTAGACTGAGGATTACTAAGGAAGGACAGGGTATCAGCTGAGGGTCTAACCCCCTGGGCTTGGGGTGGATGGTCATCGAAGGCCTCTCCAAGGAGCAGGATCCTTAAGCTGAGACCTGAAGAAGGAGAAGTGTCCAGGCAAGTGAAGAGTTGGGGGAATGGTGTTCTTGGCAGAGGGAACAGAATGTGCAAAGGCCAGGAGGCAGGAGGGGTTTAGCCTGTTGGGGAAATGAGAGGAGGCTGTTGTGCTGGGCAATAGCCAGGGGGAGCACAGGGGGAGCAGACAGGGCTGGGATGTGTGGGCTGTGGACTTGTCTAGGTGTGATGGGAAGCAGAGGAAAGTGTTAGGAATGGGGTTGGCTGAGCACTGGGCCCCCTCTGGCTGGAGGGCCCAGTGGGGCAGGGAGATGGGTGGAGGCTGTGGCAGCCACACAGCTGACTCTGAGCCTTTGGCTCACTCTGGCCCAGGAGGCCTGTGGGGAGGTCTTGCCTCACCTGGTACCCTCCAGAGGCTGCCTGTGCAGAAAAGGGGGTCCCCAGGAGCTGCCCCGCCATGTGAGGGTGTGGGTTTCCTCCCTGTCAGCTCTCTCTGGGTTCTGGAATCATCAGCCTGGCCCATGGCCCAGCTGCAGGGCTTCAGCCTCCCTCCTCCAGACTCACCTCAGATACTCCACCCCACCCCAGCAGGCAGAGCCGGAACTGGGAGCTGCTCTTGGGCAAATCTTGCAGGATCTGTCTCTGATGTTGCCCTGGTGGCCCAGAGCTCCTGGAGAAAGCAAATAATCCAGAACCCCTTATCCTCAGCTCAGAGAAGGTATTAAATGAAGTATTTGTGAATGTTCTTAGGGATAGGCTCACCGTCCTGCCTGGGTTTGGCTGAGGCCGACACCAGATAAAATTGGCGTTCCTGGTCACACTTTAGTTGTTGCAAACGAGGAGAACTGGAAATATTAAGTAAAACAGGCAGAAACTAACCTGGGGACTTAGCTTAGTCCTGGAGTCAGTCAGATGTGGAGGGGCCTAGGAGTCCAACCCCCAGCTGACAGACAGGGAAATTGAGGCCAAGAGCATATGGTCATGGCAGTCAGTCTGCTGCTCCCAGAAGCCTCTGCTTACCTGCATTCATTCATTCATTCACTCATTCACTCAATGTGTATGCTGTACTCATGCAGTGTCAGGCACAGAGCAGGCTACTGGGGGCCAGAGATGGGCTGGGCGGGCACAGTCCCTGCCCCATGTGCTGAGCCCCATGTCTGAACAGAGCCACCTGAGATCCCCTCCTCTATCCCCCGTCTCTGAGCAGCAGACGATCATTATCAGGCTTGGGGGTGGGGGTTTAATTTGATGCTGGGCATGTGGGCTGGGCCACCCCCTCGAAGAGGCAGGTGACGGAGCAGATACAGGATCTGCAGACTCAGAGCTCAGGCCTGTGGCTTCGCCTCTGTAAGCCTCAGTTTCCTCACCTATAAAATGGGGGTGAAGCCGGCCCTAGCTCACAGAATGGTAGCAAGGTTAGATGTACTAATCCATACAAGCGCTTCAACAGCGCCGGGAGAGAGGGACTCGTGCTTGTTCCCGAGCCACCGTCACCACCGTTCCTGTCATAATGATTACTCCCCAGACAGGGGCTGGCCTCAGGGCCCCTCTCAGCTTGGTGACTTTCACTCCAGGCCCTGCAGGCGGTGGGGAGGGACCCTCGCCTTCTGCAGGTGCCTTTGTTGGCATGAGTGCGGCTGGTGCGGCCGCCGGCCCCCCAAACGGGCTGTCACAAGGGGTGCGGGCATGTGAGCGCAGGCCTGTGCTCTGGAACACGTGTTTGCCTACCCAAGCCACTGGAGGGCAGGCAGGGGTGGAAGGGACGGGGCCCTGCCCAGAGCACGCCATGACTGCATCTAAAAATCATAGGATCGGGGCGTGGGAGGGCTGGGAAGAACCCAAAAGGACAAGATTCTGTCCCTCCTGGTGCAGATGAGAAGGGGGAAGCCTCTTGTTCAGGGTCCCCCACGGCACAGAGGGCCCCCGACTCGGGGATTCCCGACTCTTAATCCAGTGCACTTCTTGATGTAACCACATTCTTATAAATGACGTTTATCCAAGTTTATCATTCCCTTCTGGAGTCAGGGCTTCTCCAGGGATTTTGCGTGACTGCTGGCAAATGGAGGAGGGTGGTTAGTATATGTGGGATCCTCAGGTGTCCGACCAAACCCCTGCCCTGGGCAGCCAGAGTGACACTTGGTGCCAAAAAGGGGCAGAGTACATGGTGAAGGGTTCCGGCAGACATCACTCCTGTGCTCCCATGCAGATCCCCCATTTCCCAGTTTTAGGGCATGGTCCTATCATCCCTTAGCTGCTTCCACCCTGGGAGGGTCCCGGCTCCACCTTAGCTCTGGCCTCAGGAGCTCTGGCTTCTGGCCACAAAGTACTACTCACCTGTGGCCACTGGGGGGCGCTGAAAGCCTGGCATTCCTGTGACTGCTGGGAGCCGGCGTCCCTCGCGGAGGCCTCACCCCTCCCAGCCCCAGAGCCCCTTCCTCTTGGAAGCTGAGAGGGCAGCAGGGAGGGGATGGGGACGGAGGCTTGGACCAGAGGCGGAGCTGAGTCTGAGTCCCACTTGGTCTCCGTTGTCCCGGCTCAAGTGGAGTTCACGCCTGCCTGCTTCACAGGTCATGGCAGACGATCTCAAACAAGAGCTAGCAGGCACCAAATGTGTCCAGCCGTGTGAGGTGGATGAATTATCCAACTTCTCTGTCTCAGTTTTCTCAGCTGTAAGTGAGGATAATAGTAGTGACCACACGGGCTGGTTGGGAGTCAAGGAAATAATCCAGGAAAGGGGTGCTTGGCACCAGTCTCCACACCGTATAGCAACAGCTGTCAGTTCTCACCACCTGTGCGCTGTGCTGAGTGTTCTGCACTACCAGCTTTCATCCCTGCAACATCAGTGAGGTGCAGGCACGGTCGGTCAGCATGACCATTCTATGGATGAGGAGACCGAGGCTCAGAGAGGTGCAGTCACCTGCCCAAGTTCATACGCAAGTTCAGGAACTCCAGCCACAACCCTGGCCCAGCCTGTGTCCCACGTGCTCGTGGGCTGGGAAGAGCCGGCTGGGGGTTTTGGGAAGGGAGTTCCTTATTCTCCAGCTCTTAGCTGAGCTGGGAACCTGCCGATTTTGAGCAAGGTAGAAGGGCGAGAGGGTTACAGGTGGAGGAGGGCAAAGAGAGGGAAAGCTGGGGCCAGGCCTGGCCTGGGGATGGGGGCCGATGTTGTCTGTCCCTGCGGGCTCCCCTGTCCCCAGCCCAGGCAGCAGCTTTGGTCCTGTATCCTGGTGGCTCCTCATGTGTCGTCATGCCGCCCCATGCACCTGGCCCCAGCAGCTGGCTCGGGGAGGGAGGGTCTGTGATGGGACTGAAGGACCAGTGGAGGGTGGGGTGGGGGTGGCAGGGCGATAACAAACTGGCAGCTGGCCCCCCATCCTGCCTCCTAGGTCCCAGCCACTTCTGCTACATCTCCAGGGTGTTGCATGTCCTAGGCTGTCCTGGGATAGGCCCCGGCTTCCTCTTCAACCCTGTTTCCCACCTGGCACCCTAGCAAGGCAGGACAACCACTGGGGTTTTGTGTGGCATTAGGTGTGACTTCAGAGAAAAATCAATTTCGATAACTACCATTTGGAAGGCAGGGAAAGTGGTTCTTGGAGGAGCTGAGCATTCCTGGGGTGTGGGGAGGGGAGATGTTGCTCAGTGCCCAGCCAGGTCCCTTGGCCTGCCCACCCACAGGGACTGAATGGCTCCCACAACCTGCTCCTTCCTGTCCTAGGGGTGGTGGCACCTCCAGAGGAGGAAGGTTCTCAGATACCTTGGAGTGGATGGGAAGGCAAGATTCAGTCTAGATACGTAAGCCATGGTGTCAGAGAAGTCCTCAGAGACAGTCTTGTTACCACCACCCCGCACCCATTTTACAGATGGGGAGACTGAGGCCTTGAAAAGGAGAGAGAGGTACTCAAAGTCCTTAGTGAGTTGGTAGCAGAACCAGGGCCAGACCGAAGTCTCTTGACTCTTAGTCCGGGACACTTTGCATATACTGTGCTGCCTCCTTGGCCTGGCCTCGCGTGGATGTTGCCTCTTCTGAGAAGCCTCCCTGGATTGCCGCTGTGCAGCGCTTAGTCCCTTCCGCCACAGCAGTGCTCAAGGCCCCGTTTGCACACCTGGCCATTTGCACGTGTTGCCTTGTAGGGTGACTTTTGTGACCTGTTGGTTTCTCCTACCTTTGGGGATTTCCTCGGGGGCTAGAGCCATGTCAGATTCCTCTGTGTTCACAGTGCCCAGGGCGTGGTCTCGGATAGAGCAGGTGCTTGCTGAGTGTGTGTGTAATGAATGAGGGAGAGGGAGAAAGAGAGAGAGGGAGAGATGGAGGGAGGGAGGGAGGGAGGGTAGAGGAAGGGGAAGGAAGGAGGAATGAATGAACTGGGGGCCCTGTCCCCAAGGGGGTGGAACATAAATGGTGGGAGCTGGAGGCAGATGGAACAGCCGCTAATCCAGCTGGAAGGAGGGGAAGAGCCTTGGGAAGGGGCAGGAGGGTGCTGCTGAGCCAGGCTGAACCCTGCCGGTTCCTGGGGTGACAGGAGCCCTGGCCCCTGCCCCACGCACCCTCTGCCATCCTGACCCGCTTCCCCCTTCTTCCTCCAGGAGGAGTCCCATGGGACCTGGAGTCCCCTCCTGTGTGCCTGACCGTGGGGCCAGGGCCGGTCCGCACCCTGCTGAGCCTGGAGGACGCTGTGTGGGCCAGCTGTGGGTCCTGGGTCACTGTCCTGGACGCCACCACCCTGCAGACTCAGGTACTGGCCTGCCCTGCACACCCTTGTGGACCCTTCTCAGCACCCAGCTGGGTCTCAGGGATTGAGCCAGATGGAGTCTGCTGGACCCTGCCCACTGCCCCACTCCCTGGGCCTGCAACAGGCTGCGATCCGGGTCCTGACATGTGTCCATCGCCGCCTGTGGGGCTATGGCCTGGGGACGGGGCTCCCTGTTCTTGGCCTTTACCCACGGAGCCCGGCTGTGCTGAGGGTGCTGCCGGTGTGGACACAGCCGTCCCGGAGGCTGGCCCGTCAGGCACCGTGTCCTGCCCTGCCGCGTGGGGAGCGCTGCCCCTGCCTCTGATGGGGCCTGGTCCTGGGGGCTCGTTCTGGCCCAGCCTGGACCCACATCTGCCACGGACCACCACTTCTGGGCTCTCATGCCCCAGGGTCCGTTCTAGGGGCTGGTATGTGAGTTGGGAGCAACTCCCCGGGTGGAATTTTCATGATGTTTATGGCCAGCTGATTTGTTTGGATTCATAATTTAGAATGAGCCGCCGCCACGTCTAGAGCAGGGCTTTAGGTCTAGATCTTGGTCGGAGCAGACAGGCCCCGGTGTGCCCACTCGAGGGGGAGCTCTTGGTCTGCCTCCTTGGTTGGCTGCTGCTCAGCTAAAAATAGACACTTACCAGAGAGGCAGGCCCCCCACTGGCATCCTGGAGTCGGGAAATCTCAGAGGGTCTGAGCTGGGTCTGAGCTGTGTGGGTGAGATCCAGAACCAAGGGTCATGGCCCCTACTCTGCCCTGCCTGCTTTCTGGTTTGTGGAGGCCAGTGCTGGTCTTCGGGGCTGAGCAAACCTGGCTCTGGTGTTTGGTTTGCCACTTGCCGGCTGGGTGCTGGCTCCCTTTTGTGAGTGTTGGTTTGCCCTTGACCCTCCCCAGTGTCCTCTCGTTCACTGAGTAAGATAAAGTCACAGCACCTGAGCTGGGCCATTGCTGGGGATATCTGAGGGCCGCGGTGGCTGTGGGGAAGGGAAGGTGGGGTTACTAGAACCTGGCACTGGTGACCTCAGCCAGTGGGTCAAGAGGTGGTGCTGGGTGTAAAACTGGGTTTGGGTTTTGAGCCGTCATCATCCTTTGTGGAGAAGAGGTCTGGGGGCTCATTGTATCTCTTGGGCTGTCCCCGGGGTGCCTCCCTGCAGGGTCTGCTTAAACAGTACCCACCCTGTGCCTGGGAGATGGCACCGAGGCTTCCCAGAGCTTTGTCCTCACTGGACCACGGGGGATTAGCTCTGGGGTGCGGTTGGCAAAGTGCCACAAGGGATGGAAACTGCTTCCCCAGGGTGGCTGATTTGGCCCTCTCTCTCCTGGGTGGAGCTGTGTGGGCAGGGGCCCCTGAGCAATTATACAGACTCCTTCTCCAGCTTCTGATCCCTTTGGAAGCTGCCCTGCTACCCCCCCATCTTGGAACTCCCCTCCGAGGGCCTCTCACCTCCTCCCCCTCCGAGAGGAAGCCAAGGAAGCAGGCTTTGCCTGGGCCCCTGAGAGACCTGGGTCTCGGGGTATTTGGCAAAAGGAGGGACAATGTTTCAACTCTGATCCCTTGGCCTGCTATCCCTGGGGTCCCCGTCCCTGAGCATCCCAGCATTGTCCCCTCGGAGCTTCTCAGCTGCTAACACCCCGGCACAGGTCTGACTCTGCCCTGAGAGGAGAATGGGGTGAATAGATGCACCCAGCCATAGGCCCCATGCACTGGGTGCCCGAGTTAGGGCAGGGGGGAAGGGAGACACATCCGCTGCCCTTGGGGGGCCTCCAGTCTGATGGGTGAGACACAGCCCCCCCTTGGTATGGGGAAAGTCAGTACAAAGATATGAAGAAGCCAGGAGGCAGAGAGAGGATGGGACAGAGAGGTGAGGCCCTCAGGGTCCCTGTTGGCCAGAGGGACCTAGTGCAGCCAGCAGGGGGAACAGGAAGGAGAGGGAGGAGGCAGGCTGGGAACTGAGAGGTGCTGCTGAGGAGGGATGGTCTACCATGGTCAGGAGGCCGCGGGACTCCAAAACCACAGGCAGGGGCCTTGGGAGCCGAGGAGCAGCGTCTGCTGGGAGATTGGGGGGGGTTGTGGGAGGGAGGAGGCTTGAGCAGCAGGGCCTGGCGGCGTGGAGCTGGCGAGGGCTGGGCCCCCCGTGCCCCAGGCTCTCCTGGCAGACCTTCTGGAGGGGAGAAGTCATCAAAGGCTGCAGTCCCCCTGGGCTGCCACAGATGGGACCCCGCCATGCCCTGCCCGGATGTGTATCTGCGGACAAGCCCCCTCGCCCCCCGGGCCTCAGCCAGTTCATCTGTACAATGGGATGGTGCGTGCGCCTTGCAGCGTGACTGTGCGGCTGCACGAGGGCGTTGTGGGAAAGGGCGGCTGCACCCAGGGCCCCGCAGGCGGCAGGCGGGCCGTGAGCACTCGGAATCGTGGTTACCGGCTGATGGAAATCCTTGTTCCTCTACACCCGGCTTATTTGGAAAGTTGAGCTCCTCCTGTGGAGGGGGCTCAGCCAGCGGGGTGGGCCGGCCCAGCCTCCCTCTCCCTGGAAGGAAGGCCTCCTCTTGCTGATGGCTGCTCTTGGAGCAGGAGAGACAGAGGGACGAAGGGAAGGACGGGGCTGCTGGGTGGGGCCCTGCACAGCTCGCACTCATCCTTGCTCCTCAGCCGCCACCTTGTGGTCCTGCCCAGGCCCCCGCCGCTTAGCTTAGTTCCGGCCGGGCCGTCCTGAGGCTGGGCTGCCACCAGGCTCCGGCCCGAGGCTGCGATGCCTCCAGGTTAGTCTAGACCGGCCACTCTGAAGAGAATTGATACGGCCTTCCCCCTGCCCTGCTCCCGTGGAAGGCGCCCGCGGGGTGGGAGGGGTGCCCCGGTTCAGCCCGGGAAGCGGAAAAGTTGCAGCGCGCAGCTCGCCTCCGGTACACACAACCGCCCGGAGGGGTAGCAAGGTGCTCGCTGTGCAGAGTTAATGACGCTGCGGCTTGCGCTGCTCAGAACCGGGAGGAAACCGCCCTGCACAGCGCCCGCCGGCCTGGGAAGGCTCTGCCCGGCTGCAGCTAATGAGCACCGCCCGCTCCTGCTCACCTCGGCGCCCTGCCCGCGCCCGCCTCCGCTGCTCCACCAGGCAGGTGAGAAAGCGCTGGCCCGAAGCTGGGTGCCCCCGGGGCTTGGGCACCTGCGGGCATTGCCTGGCCGGGAACGGTGCAGTGGTCTGCGGCAGGATGGCTCACCTTGAGCTAAGGGGAGGGCGTCCCCTACTCCCCTACCAGCAGGGATGGGTCCCCCTCCCCCAGGCTGGAGAGAGCCCCCTGTAGGGAGTTGAGATACTCAAGGGTATTGCTGTCTGAGGGCCTGGCTAGGGTGGCTGTGGCTCAAAGGTAAGGAAAGAAGGGGTTAATCTAGGGGTTGCATTAGCTCCTTTTTTTGATTACTCCCACCCAAGAAGTAATAATAACCAACATTTATTGAGTGCCTAGTGTGGACCAGGCATGGGTTTATGTACTTTATACATTTTAATCCATTTCATCCTCAAATAACCCTAAGAGATGAATATTACTATTCCCATTTTACATGAGAAAACAGAGGCACAGAGAGGATAAGTAACTTTCCCAAGGTCACACAGCTAGGAAGTGGCAGAGTCGGGATTTGAACATGGGCATCTGGCTGCAGGGTCTGTGCCTGTAGCGCAGTCTCCTGTGGCTACATCATGCCACCCAGTTTTCTGTCCTGTTGCATGTAATTCTGGGAGCTCCCATTTGTTTATGTGCTTGTGCTTCCTACCAGCACCTCCCCCAGGCCCGGACTGAGACTGTGCATCTTTGTTTTGTGTCTTTGGCACACAGCAAGGACTTGTTAGTAAGTGGTCATGGTGGATGAACGACGGATGTTCTCGGTGTCTCTGATTTTCCAGGCCCTCGTGTAAGGTGCAGAGGGAGGGAAATGAATAAGACTGGTCTCGGCTCTCCAGGATCTCAGGGTCTCGTGCAAGGAGACAGACCCAAGACTGTCAATTGGCCCAGCAGGATGAGACCTGTGGGATGGGGCAAGCCTAGGCCTGGAGGCCCAGGGGAGGGAGAACAGGTGCTGGACCCAGCTGAAGGATGGGACAGGGGCAGGACCCATCTGGGAAGGTGTGCTGGAGGACAGGACCCCTGAGCTGAGGCTGGGCAGGTGAGTGGGATGTGATGGGTGAAGGAAGAAGGGAAGCAGGGGAGCCGGAAATCAGGCTGGAAGCAGCTGGTGGTGTGCGGGGTGCTGAGTGGCCTGGATACTTCTGGGGGAAAGGCAGGGGGATCTGAGGCTCTGAGTTAGGCCCACCCTGGGCTGTCTCCATCAGGACGCACTTGGCCTGGCTCATGCCTCTTGCCCCGCAGGTCCCTAACCTCGCTCATCATCTCCCCTGTGGAGCACGTGCCCGTGGCCTGACTCTGGATTTTACACTCACCCCACCGGCTGCTTGTTCAGCTCCTTGATCCCAGTGGAGGCAGCAGCGAGGCCTGTTAAATAGTAATGTAGCTCACTAGGGCCTGTGTCAACACCGCATCCTCTGTGTTCATTATCTAGATCGCCACCTTCAAAGTCTAATCCAGTTGTCTGGAGTTCATTTTCACCGATTGCTGGAGGGGAAAGCTGGCTGTGGGATGATTGTTGCATCTTAATTTAAAAAAAAACAAACCTTACTGGGGACAGGCTGATGGCCTGCAGCTTGCTGGGTGTGTTCTGCTGGGCAGCGCTGCTCCCCGAGAGTGCGTGGGCTGGAGTCTCTGTCCCCCAGCCCATGTGAGGATGCTGAGGGGCGGGGGTGGTCATGCTGTGGGCCTGGCCAGGCTGCAAATGTGCAAGATGCTGTTGGATCCTTGCAGCGCCCCAGGAGAGCACAGCTGTGCCTGTTTTACAGCTGGAGAGAGGTGCTGGCACCAGGCCCTTTGATCCCGTAGGCTGGCACCCACCACCCACCAGCCGGGCAGTCCTGTCTAAGGACATGCCAAGCTCCTTTCCATCCCCCAGCCTTTTGCCTCTGCTGTTCCCACTGCCTGGAACAGTGTCCCCACCTGCTTCCCTTGGGCAGCTCCTTCTCGCCGTTCAGGTCCCACCTCAATTGCTGCCTCCACGGGCCTGCCCTGACCACTCCCAGTCCCCACTGTCACACTCTTGTCTCACCCTGGCTTTATCATTGTCACAGCACATGTCACTTTCAGAAATTACCTCGTTGGTTGTCATCTGCACCCACTAGGGTGTGAGCTCTGTGAAAACGGAGCCAGGCACGGAGCAGCCCTAGCAAGTGCACATGGAGTGACCGTGTGGGTGCCTTTTTTTCCCACGTGGTGGTGCCACCTCTGGAAACACAAGCTGGTAGAGCAGGTTGCAAGGAGCGTGCGAGGCAGTGCTGCGAGTTCTGGATGGAAGGTTGGAAATCTGGGCTGACCAAGGCCTGGGGCCGCTGGGGCCGGTTGGGGAAGTCTCCCAGGGGGAAGGACTCATGCCTTCAAGGAAATTGAGGGGAGAGGCCATGTCCAGAGGAGGTGGGGAGGAAACTGGGTGAAGGGACTCTCAGAGGGTCTGAGGCCAGTGGGTGGGCCCTGCCTAGATGGCGGCCAGTGCCACGGGGGACAATGGGGGTTTCCACTTGACTCCAAGGAAGGACTGTTCTTCCAAAGCCATGGGAGGTGGTTGGGACGGCTGTCACCGCAGGACCAGGGCCCCCCCACCTCTGACTGTGCCCCTTGTGCCAGCCTTGTGTGTTTCCATGGCAATGCCCCCTCCCCCACAGAGCCCCACTGAGCAGTTTCCGGGCCTCCCTGGTGGAGTCGCAGAAGCACAGGTCTGGGGGAGTCTCCCAGCACTGCCTGGCATGTGCCAGAGCACAGGGGAGTTGGGGCTGTGTTTGGACACCTGTCCTGGCTCTTGCCTCACAGGGCATTTGGGAAGGTTAATTGGGGAACCCCTCTCCCATAGATCTGGCTCCTCCACCCTTCCTGGGAGAGGCCTGTCTGGATCCCCCAGGCTTCCCACACACACTGGGTCACAACCCCTGCGACCCACTGATGTGGCTGGCCCCTTGCCGTCCGTCATGGCTGTCACCACTGCTGCACGCTGACACTTTGGGGATGATTATTGGATTCCCCAGACTGGGTCTCTTAGGGCAGGACGAACGACATCCTGTTGGCCGCTGTGGCCCCCGCTGCAGCCCTGGAGCCGACATCAGGCCTGTCACATAGTAGGTGCTCAGTAAAGGGGTGAGGAACTGAAGGACACCCTGAGGGAAATGGCTCTATCTGGGTTGTTTCTGCTTAATGGTGGAGGGCGATAGGGCGGGGGGGGGGGCACGTGCAGAACCATTGGCTGGGGGCTGGAGTCGAGCAGGAGACAGGCGCTTACCAAGCACATTGGGTGACGAGCCTGCTGCCCGCACCTCCCGCCCTAGACGCGTGGGCCTCGGGGACCCACACTAATGTTTTCTGTCCCAGCCCGACAGAGAGGAAGCATCTCCGGGTTCCTGGATACCAGCGGTCCCCAGATTGCCTCCCCATGCACCCCCCCTTCCCCACCCCTGATTTTCACGTTTAGTGCCCAGACTTTGTTTGCATGTATTAGATGTTGTGAATCTATCATAACAGTGTGACGCACCATGAATAATGCATCGCTGGGCTGTATTAGTTTTCTGTCTTCTGTCTTATTTATGACATGAAATGGGTGGGAATTTGCAAAAGCAAAATCCAGACGCAGAGCTCCCTGGGTAAGGGGATGCAGATTAGCGTGGAGGCTGGAAGACTCGCCCGGTTCCCATGGTCCCCTGGAGATGCCCGGCGGAAGTGCTCACGCTTGAACCGCGAATGTGCCTGGGATCAGGGAACTCTCCCTCCACAGGGTGTCTCTGCTCAGCACTTTTGTTTTAAGTTTTTTTAAATGTGTGTATCATTGTTATTGTTGTCATTCTGTTATTTTCTTTAAATTAAAAGGCCAGTGAAAATTGAGAAACTGGTTTACTAAAGTTGTGGAGACTTCCCACAAGAAGGCTCAACAATAACAAGTTCAAAAGGAGGGTGAGCATTCTCCAAGCATCGGGAAGGGTCGAGGTTAAATATTCAGAAGAACTCCCCTTTAGGAAGCTTGGGAAAGGCAGAAGGTGGGGAAGTCCCCTTCCCTGGGAGCATTTTAGGGTCAGGAAATGGAGGGGCCGGGCCGGGGATGAAGACTCTGCTCCGAGGGGTCTGGGGGCTTGGAAGGAACATCTCAAGGTCCATCCTGTGGGTCAGGGGGTGGCTTAGGGGCGGGTCCTTAGGCCCCTCTCTCCTCACCCAGTTGAGATCAGATCTTACCTCTGTTGAATACTTGATCTCCCCAGATGGCTTAAGTTGATGAACAATTTCATGGCTTGATAAAAAGATCGAAGCTGTTGGCTCAGGGAACAGGCTTCATGGAGCTGTGACTCGGAGCAGGGACTGAAACTGGAGGAGTAAAAGGGGACTGGAAGGGGAAGTCAGACAAGGGACCACGGTGGAGAGAACAGACAGGGCACAGGTGAAGGGGTGGACGACAGCAAGAGGGGCCAGTCCATCTCCTTCTGCCCCCTGTCTTCTCAGAGCTCTGTCCCCCACTTCAAGGAGCTCTCCCACACCCCGCTCTGCAGCCCCACCTCTTCTGGCACTCGCTTCTCCTCTGAGCCCTGAGCAGGGGTGGGCAGGACAGACCCCAGGGGAACAGCTGCTCCGTCCTAGAACATGGTACGTGGTCTGTGCCAGGGACCTCTGGGCTCTGTTGGGGGTGAGGTGACAGCCAGAGTCAAGAGACCCAAATACCTGGGGAGAGAAGGGAGCTTTGTAGGGTGGGTGGCGAGATGACACCCATGGCCAGACAAATCCAGCCTGGCTCAGGGGAGGTGCCCTGGACAAGGGGGCCTTGCCCCGTGGAGGTAAGGCCAGTCGGCCCCTGTGCACAAGCCTGGTTGTGGCGTGCAGACCCAGCCTACCACCGAGCCCAGGGGAGCAGCGGGCAGCATGGCCTGGGTGCTGGGCCCAGCCTCCGGGAGCAGGCTCAGGGAGGTGGGTGGGCTGGAGCAGCACCTCAGCAGTTGCCGAGCGATGTGAGCAGACAAGGGGGTGCAAGAATTGTGTGTGTGTGTGTGTGTGTGTGTGTGTACACGTGCGCACATGTATTCGTGTGAGGGGGGAGATTGGTTGATTGTGTTGGTATCATACAGGCTGTTGACTGCCAGTTTGAGTCTTTTTGAGACTGTCCATTTGGGGCCTGGGAGTTTGAATCAAGCTGGGGGCCCCAGCCCCCGTGCGTCTCCGGGTCTCTCTGGACTAGACTGGGCTTCTCTTCTCACTCTCTTGGTCTCAGAGACTCTGGCCTTTCACATGGCTGCTGCTGTCTCCTCCAAAGTCTCGGGAGTAGGCTTGTGCCTGAACACTGAGGATGGGCCCTCCTGTACCCCTCACCTAAAGCCCCACGCCAGAGGGCAGGATGGCGGCCTTGGCCAAGCCGGCTCACCCCTGCTGCAGTGGCTTGGGAACCCGGGGTCTCAGCTGCCATGGCACAGCCCGTCACTCCCCCTCTGGTCAAGCCCAGGCTAGGAGGTGCGGGGGTTGGCGGAGGGCTGGGCCACGTTTCCACCCCTCAAGTGGCACGTGGGACGTTTTCTGGGCTTACATGGAGGCTTGGCCGCCAGAGGATCTTTCCAGAACAGATCCCCCATCACACCTGCTTCAGAATCAAGTCAAGGCCCTCCTGGGTGGGGTCGCTCTCTCTTCCTGCAAGGCCCCCCTTCCCTAGCTGCCACCCCCTGACAGGCCCCCGTTCCCTGCAGGCTCTGTCCAGGCCCATTCATGTCCCTGTGCTTTTGCCCCTGCCATCCCCCCTGCCGAGGATGCCCTTGCCAGTCTCCTGGGTCGGCAGAATCTTATCGCTTACTCAGGCTCAGTCCCTTTCTCCCTGAAGCCTGACTGCCCCCCCGCCCCTGCCAGTTCTTTGTTTGCTCTGTGCTCCCTCTTTCCTTGGCTTCCAGTGCGATCACCCTCACCCTGGCGGGGCGCACACAGGAGGCTGAGGTCCCCCCACCATGGCTCAGGCCTGGGCACAGTCCTCTGCGAAGGTCTGCTAAACAAGCAACTGAGAGCAAGGAAGGGGAAAAGGTGGGCCATGAGGTTGGTCCATGGGGAATGGGAAATGAGACTCTGCCTGGCAACGAGCTAAACTTTATTCAACCCCTGCCGTGTGCCATGGGTCCAACCAAGAGCCTTATCTTATTTTTGGTGCTTAACTTTATGGATAGGAAATGTGTTCAGAGAAACAATCTCAATCACTCTCTTATGTTGTCTCGCTCACAAGGACTCAGCTTTTCTCTTGCTCTTATCTCTGTCCATTTCTCCTCCACCCCTGGTCTCTCCCTGCATGGGTCCCACCCTGCTCTTCTCCAGCTCCTCCAGCCCCCTGCCCAGAAAAGAGCACTGGCCGGGGCTTCCGTCCCTGTGCTGGGCTCCCACAGCTGTCCCTGCCCTCATGGACCAGTCTCTCTGGGGTGGGGGTGGGGGTGGGGGGTGGAGTGTCCTGGGCAGCAGAGACCGCTGCCACCACTGAGTGAACGCTGAGACCCGCTTGTTGCTCCTAGCTCTTTGCAAGCGGAGACTCATGTGGTCTTCCCAACAACCCTGTACTGGAGCCACTATTATGACCCCTATTTTAAAGTCAAGGAAACTGAGGCAGTACTGACGGAGTTGGGACCTGAGCCCTGGCAGCCTGGCCCCGAGCCCGTAGCCTCACTGCCTCTCTCAAGCGTAAATAGACAACGGGGTAACTTCCGGCAATGGAAGGGATGCGAAGAAGGTGAGCATGCAGACCTCAGCTCAGCTCTGCCCTAACTGTGGTTTCCCCTGCCACCCACCCCATCTGACCCTCAGTTTCCTTGTCGGGATGGAGGCACAGTGTTGTCCCTTCCTTGTGGGGGTTGCAGGGGTGCTGTGAGGGGAGCCGAGGGGAGTGCAGCCTGGGCATGCCCAGGTGCCAGAGGTGCCACCCCACTCCTCCGTCTGTGCCTGCTCAGTGCCAAGTCCCATCGTGCCCAGGGCAGGGGGCACCAAGCAGCCACCCCCCAGCTCCACCCTGACACTTGCTTGTCCAGGGCAAGGCTGGAGCAGCTGGTGAAGGAAGACCCCGGGGAAAGTTGTCTGGGGTCCGGGTGGCCAGCGGCCCAGCTCTCCCTCAAGGGTTGATGCCGGAGAAGAAACATTGCACTGGCCTCATAATTGAAGAAACAAAAAGAAATTAAGTACGGTTAATGAGGAGAATATCAATGCCTCACATTGTGAGATGCTTTCCATTTTCCAGTTCTCCAGAATGTCCGATGCACTGATGGATTTTGGTTTAGTTTTGGTTTCAAAGGGGAAACGTTGCGTGGCCGTGTCAGGGTGCCTCTCCGCCGTGGCACGTCCCGTGTGTCTTGGTCTGGGCTGTGGTTGGGTGGGGAGGGCTGAACCCCATGTCTGTGGCCACTTTGATGTTCCTTGGGTGCTTAGTGATGAGGAGGCTTTTATACAGGAATCCTTAACTTGGTGGGGGGCGGTGAGGGTGGTTTACAGGCCATTTTGAGACATTGGCAAAAACCATCGAAGAATGCACCAAAGACACCAAGTCTTTGCACAAAGTGGATTGTTAAAGAAAAATTTGGACCTGGCCATCAGTCTTGGGGCTGGGAGGGACAGCTGTCCTGCCATCTCTCCTGGACTCCCCAGAGCTAGGGCACCTGCTGAAGTCTCTTACTAGAGAGGAGAGACCTAAATCCCACTTTACAGGTGAGAAAACTGAGTCCCAGAGATGCCAACCGACTTCCTGGTAAGGGGTGGAGGTGGATGCCGGATCTTAAGCCTCCTTGGAATGCATCCGGAAGGGCAGGTCTGCTTCCGGCAAATGGTCCTTGACCTCCGCTTGTCAACCCCCTAAAGCTGGAGTGTTCAGGTGTTGGACGGATCCCACAGAAAGGTGTCCATCCGTGGCTTGGAGATAGAGTGTGGGCTCTGAGTCCTTTTGCAGTGACCAGCCATCCCAGTTTGCCTGGGACTCAGGGGTTCCTAGGACATGGGCCTTTCAGTGCTAAAACTGGGACAGCCCTGCACGACCGGGATAAGGTGGTCCCTGAGGTTCGAACCCTGGCTCCCCCATTTCCTAAGCACTGCGACTTTGCAGGCATCACTGGGCTTCCGTCTGTTCCTCAGGGGAGGGAGGGAGTTGGGCTCACGGCTGTGAACACAGGGCCTCCCTGCTGCCAGGCAGCAGCCCCCATGACCTCAGGCCTCTGTCCCCTGTTGGCAGTGACCCCATGCTGGTGATTTCTCAAAGCCCTTGGCGTGATGGTGCCGCCTCCCAGGTTGTGGGGGGATTCAGCGGAGGTGGTGTTCATGGGGAGCTGGCAAGCCTCAGCAGCCGATCTGCGGGGGTGACTTAGCAGAGAGTGAGGGCAAGAGCCCCTTCGTGGTCACGTCCTGTGCATGGGGATGGCCTGAGCGTGTCCCGTGAGCCCCTTGAGTGGAGATATGAGCCCAGAGCCAGCAGGTGAGGCTCACGCCCAGCTCTGCCCCCACCCAGTGGAGTCACCCCAGGCTGGTGCTCCCCTTTTCTGGGCTCCTTTCCTCTTCTTTCGTAAGGGGCATCTGAGATGCCTGGCCTGGCTTCGGAGAGGCCTGGCACATGGGAGGCGCCAAGGAAGCACAGCTCTGCCAGCCTTGCTGCCACCTCCCCAGTAGCTCCAGCCCCCAAGAGCCCCTGGGCCCAGCGTCCCTTCCCGGCTCCTTGGCGTCATCTTAGCTCTAACGACTTTGAGTACTGAGCTGCTCACTGTGGGAATTTATGGAAACCGTGCATGGCAGCATCACCTGGAGGCACACAAATATTGCACGATTGGAGGCTGGGCTGTGTCAGCACTCTTCAGGGCAGTCTCACTCACCAGGAACTCCATGGCAGGCGCCCGCAGGGGCTGTTGTGGGGCTGCAGGCCGAGGGCGGAGGGGACAGGGAGCCTCGGCAGGGGCAGGACACCTGGGTTCCACCCCGGCCCCACTGGGTCAGCTCCTAACCACACCTGCAAACTGTGCCCGCTGTGTGCCACAGCGCCTGCCGAGTCCTCACGGCTCTCCATAGGGCAGGCCCTCTTCCTGTCCCCATTTACAGGCGAGGGAGGAGACCCAGTCACTGGCCTGAGTCACACAGTGGGGAAGGGGTGGAGCCGGAGTCGGAACTAGCCCTTGGCTCTGGCCTGCCAGCCTTTCTGGGTTTATTTTATTTTATTTTTTTGTTTTTTTTAACTTTGCCTACCCACCCACGACCCTGCTGCCAACTTTTTAATTTGAAAATTTTCAAACTACAAAAAAGTTGAAATAATACTATAACAAACCGTAAATACTATAATTAGCACATATATTCTTTACCTAGTTAATTAAACATTAACATTGTGCGCATACAAACACAGACACACTTTTGATTTTCCCAGACCATTTAAAAGTCGTTGCAAACATCATCCATTACCCTTTACTCCTAAAACAAATACCATACAATGGGTTAGCTTCAACAATGGGAATTTATTGGCCTACTGTTTTGAGGCCAGGAGCAGTCCACAGTTGAAGCTTCATCAGCAAGGCAGTGCTCTCTCCCAGAAGACCGTGGCGCTCCGGGGCCGGCTGCTGGTGATCCCTGGCCCTTGGCTTTTCGGTCACATGTCCGTGCACATGGCATCTTCTTTCTCTTCTGGGTTCCGTTGACTTCCAGCTACTGGCTGCTCTTGTGGCTTCTCTCTTCTTTACTCTGCTTATAAGGGACAAGAATAATCTGGATCACAGCCCAGCCTGATGCAGTGGGGTGGCACCTTAACTGAAGTGACACCTCGAAGAGATCCTATGTACAATGGGTCCCCAACCCCCAGAATGCGGACCGAGACCATGTCCAAACTGGGGTGCACAGTTCAGTCCACCACACCCTTAAATTCTTCAGCACGTCTTTCTCCTTCTTAACAACACCATGAGCACACCCAGGAGTTTAACATCAATACCCCGATATTATCTAGGTACTGGCCTGTGCACATTTTCCCAGTTGCCCCCCAAAATCTTTATAACTGCTCCCCCCAACACCCATCCAGCCTAGGACCACGTGCTACATTTGGTCATCATGTCTCTTTAGGTTCCTTTTAAACTAGAATCATCCCTGTGTTTTTCTTTTCTTTTTTTTTTTTGTCTCCATGATACTGACTTTTTGAAAGGCCCAAGCCTATGTGTTATTTAAGACCCCACAATTTGGAATTGCCGATTGTTTCAATCTGAGTAGATTCAAGTGTTTGGCCAGATTCTGCCTCGGTGGCACCATGACCTTCTGTCACACCCCACGGGAGGCAGGAACACAGGCCTGGTCCGTCATCAATTGTGGGATCTCCCCATGAGAAGGTACCACTCTCCCTTTGTAGTTAGTAAGGGGACGGTGGCTGGTCCTGCTCCTCAGCAAACTTCCACCGTGGTTGTAGCATCCTTTGGTGACCCGCTGGTGATGGCAAAATCAGGACTGTCTCATTCTGTCATTCCTTCTACATTTATTAGTTGTTATCTTCTTTTTGTGATCCTTCTTTAAAGAGTTTTCCCTCCCCCACCCCCTATTTTTGTTTTACTATCACTGTAAATTCATAGATTCTTTTTAAATTTGGGGTGCTATAATCCAGGACCATCGAGGCGGGGCCAACGGGTGCCCGTCTGTGCTGGCTACGGGGCCCATTGGGTGCTGTCCCCGTTCCTCGAGCACTTGCTTGCTTTTGGCATCACCCCGTGCTCACCGCCCCAGCCGGCCATTTCTCCAGGGTTTGGGTTCTTTCAGTGGGGAGTGGTACTTAGAAATCAATATCTGGGGGTGCTCAAGGCTGCTGGGTTTCATTGTTTCTAGGCCTTATCAGTGGACACAGTCTGGAAAAAAAATGTGAAGTTCACCCTGATACCCCAAGTTCAAATCCGAGGCCGTAGGGCCCTACCCTACCCTTCTCACACCCCTCATTTGGTTCTCTCTTCTCTCCCCTGGAACCCTGGCTCCCAATAACACCAGTGTCCTTCAGTCACAGAAAATAGTTTCAGAATGCAGCCCAACGCCCCACCAAGCCTACTAAGGAAAGTTCCATATAGTTCTATAAAGTCCTTTGCAGACTTTTTGTCTTTAAACAGGTCCAGACAAGAGTGCACAGTTGGAGTGCTGGGCTCCCAAGCCGCTTGAAGGGATTCTTTTCTGTGGGGGCGCCACTGTGTTCCAGTAAAACTTGGTGCACTGAAATGGGCAGCAGGCTAGATTTGGCCCAAGGACTGCCGTTTGCAGACTGCTGGTCTCATACAGAATCCAAACAGAGCAGTCCCCGGCACAGGGTGGCACCCAGTAAGGAGCCAAGCCTGGAGCATGGGGCCGAGTGAGCAGAAGCACCAGGCCTTCCGGAAGCCCGAAGGAGGGCACTATTGTGCTGGTGGCAGGTGGGTAGGGGGCCTTCTTTAGGGCAGAGGGGTATAGAGGCCTCTTAGAGAGTAAGGCAGCCCCACCTCCTGGGCCCCCCCAGACCAGCCAGGCCCGAGGTGAGACAGGAAGCCATGATCTGGGGTGGGGTGCCACATGGGCAGTGTTTTGCTCACCCTGTCTGGGAGAAGAGAGGAGCTTGAGCTGACAGCCTTCTCTAGCATTCGATTTGGATCAAATAAACTTGAGCTCCTCTCTGGATAAGCAGACACTGTGTTTGGAGAACCAAAACAAACAACATGGCCTGTCCAAGCACAGTGGGCAGTGAGGGCTGCCCTCACACAGGGGTGCTGTGCTCCCTCCACCTGTCCCCACTTGGGGGTGCTGTGCTCCCACCATGTGCCCCTCCTAGAGGAGCTATGCTCCCACCACCTGCCTCCACCTGGGGGTGCTGTGCTCCAACCACCTGCCCCTCCTAGAGGAGCTGTGCTCCCATCACCTGCCTCCACCTGGGGGTGCTGTGTTCCCACCACGTGCCCCTCCTAGAGGAGCTGTGCTCTCCCCACCTGCCCCCACCTGGGGTGTTGTGCTCCCACCACCTGCCCCTCCTAGAGGAGCTGTGCTCCCACCACCTGCCCTCACCTGCAGGTGCTGTGCTCAGCTCCCTCTGGGCCCATTGAGGCCAGCCTGTCTCTCATTGCTGGCCTTGACCTGGGTCCAGTGGCAAGAGGCCCATCCAGGACTCCAAGACCTGGGTCCCCCGATTTGGACTCCTGGCTTGGGGAGGGACCCTGAGGGGAGGCCCAGCTGACTGGCAGCCCAGAGCTAGCTGAGGCATGAGACGTGAGGAGCTGGGGCTGAGCTGCAAATGCTCTGCCATTCTTCAGATTTACTCCAGCCCTTTCTCCCACCCGCCTTACCCCTTTGGGCTTAGCAGGTTTGCACAGGCCTTTTGCAAACCCCTCTGGGCCTGGAGACAAACTTGTTATTCCTCTGGAGAAATGAGCCTGGGTTTCCACTGCCGACTTCTCTTTTAATTAGGTTCTGACAGCAGCATGCAAGGCCGGCTGGCTGTAAATTCGGGCACAGCTTTCCATGGTCCCAGGCCTGTGAGTGGTTTGGTTTTTTCAGAGGCAGGAAATACTTTTGATTTCCACAGGAGTCGGGCAGGAGGCTCTGTTGGTTGTGTTTGTGCCATCGTGTGCAAGTATGTATTTGAGTGTGTGCTGCTTTAAGGAAAAGCCTGCAGACACAACTTCTTGGCGTCTCCCTGGCTGTCCTGCTGTGCTGTCCATTAATCCTTCTGTTGGTCGGTTGGATGTTTGTTCATGTGGGAAGTCTGTTTGGGTCTCAGCATTGCCATCTGTAATTGGGTTCGTAACTCCTCGCTGGCAACCCCAGCAAGGACTCTCAGGCAGTTTTCCTGGTGGAACTAGGGAGGACTGCTCATGTCTGGGCCTCAGTGAACTTGTCTCGAGTGCAGGCTGGTTTAGGAAAGTAACTCAAACCGCTCGCAGGTTTCCTTGGAGGATGGCGGGCCAGTGCTGCAAGGGCTGTGGGCAGCGGAGATGGGGAAAAGGCCGGAGAGGTGGAGCTCTGGCCCTTTGCCTGCACCGGCCAGCCACGCTCAGCTCTGTGGAGGCCTTGAGGGGCCTCAGCTTCCTCGTGGATCCCTCGAGACTTGGCGGCTGAGTCGTCACCTGTGTGGGTGGGGGCTGCCGAGCAAGGGGTGGTCCCTCCCTGACTCAGGAGCTTCATGTTGGAGCTCCCAGTCTGAAGGAAGAGACCCCTCCTCCACCCTGAGGAGCCTGTCCTCCCTCCGCTCCCTTCCTTTCCAGTTCCCCCCAGCCCGTCGGCCACCCCTCCCTTGCAGGTTCATAGCTCAGCCATCAGGGGCTGCTCAGCAAAAGCAGTTTCCCTGGACATGTCCCAATCTTGTCCTCTTGGGCCTGATTCTGATCGGGGATGAACACCAAGTTCTTTGGCTTCGCTCCCCAGGGAGGCCTCCCCACCCCCAAGCTTCCTCTGCTGCCTCCTTTTCTCAGTGGGAAGCCTTTGGTGATTTGAACCAGCAAGGAGGGGGGCTGAGGCCAGGGCCTTAGCTCTCCAGGGCGAGAGGTTCTCACCTGCTAAACCCACACTAGGCCTCCTGGGCCAGACCAGGAGACCCATCTCCCGCCACACGGCAGCCAGACTCCAATCCGGTCACTGAAGAGCTCAACCCCCTTGGCACATCAATAAAATCCAAACTCTGCCTTGAACTTCGAGGCAGTCTGGCCCCTGCCCACCCCTCCCACCTCTGCCCTTACCGTCCTGCTCCCCAACACTGGCCTTTCTGGTTTTCAGGCCTTTGTGCTGCTGTGTCCTGTGTGGACACGCCCCCAATCATCCTGGGGTTGATTCCTTCACGTTGTTTAGGCTCTGATAAATGCCACCTCCTAGAGGGACTTCTCTGACCACTGAGTCTCAGTGGCTCCCAGCGTTCTTTCCTGTGGCGCAGCCTAAGTGTTTATTTGTTTTCATCACCTCCTGCACCAGGAACGGATGCTCCCCGGGAGTGGGCCTGTCGTTGTCTGGCTCATCAGTGTATCCCCAGCACCCAGAACCACACCGGGCACATAGTAGGGACCCAAGGACACCTGTTCAATGAGACCACATTGGCCCCGGGTCTGGTGGGCTCTCCCTCACCCTGGGCCCTAGGATCCTCATAGCAACCTCCCTCCTTTTGCAAATGGGGTAACTGAGGCCCAGGCCTGTGACATTATTGAGGAAACAAGATTTAACAGCAGGTCTGATTCCAAATACATGTTCTGTGCATCTTTCTGCTGTCTTGGGCTTCGTGGCACATCCTCTTTGTAGAAAAAGGAGGAAAACCAGAGCACTCGCGGGAAGGAGAATCACCACGTCTGCCAACTGACGCCACCTGACGCCACCCGCAGCGTGCGGGGCCCTCCTCCCACCCTTCCCCGCCTCCGAGTCTGGGTGCATCTTGTTTTTTTTGTTTTGTTTTGTTTTTTTCCTGCAGTGATCACTACAGCAGCCACATTTTTCCATGTTCACCACACAGTCTCCGTAAACAGGTGGACACACCCGAGTTGCTGACTGCCCCAGTGGCTGCGTGCTGGGGTTGGTCTGAGTTTTGAGTGCTTGACTTATCTGTATCTGAGTAACAGTCGCATGCTGTGGAAGGGATTCCAGCGACCGTCCATTCATTCTTGATGGAATTTACTGTGTGCTGGCCTGTGCCGGGCAGGAGGTTCCCGAGTCTTTGTCCTGGGAGTTCTCAATCCAGTGCAGGAGGCAGCTGGGCAGAGCCATGCAGTGAAGTGGGCCTGTGCTGCCGTGGGCTGGGGTGGCCTGCAGGAGGGGCGGCAGCCCGGGCCTCACGGAAGCAGGACCTCACCCTGAAGTGGAGTCTGAAAAGTTTGAAAAGTTCAGAGTTTGAAAAGTTGTTCCCAGGTGCACACTGGGTCATGGGAGTGCAGAGGTGTGACCATGTGGGATGGTTTGAGCATCAACTCAGGCCCAGGCTTGGGCTGGCCTGGATCATGGGGAGTCCTCAGGGAAAGGTGGGGTGAGGGTGGGCTGGGGCCAGGACCACCAAGGGAAGGACCCTGAACTTTTTCTCTTGCTGTGGATGGGAAGCACCCAAAGGCCCTTACCCCTCCACATCCCCAGTCCTGCTTTCTGGAAGGAAACACTTTTTGCCACTTTTCTTTGTAGCCTACTGTACTTTCCTCCTGACCCTAATTCATCCACTCTGCTGTTTCCTTATTGGTCAGCTTTGGACATTGTTGGCTCCCTGCTGTGAAAGGTGCAGGTTGGGCCCTGTCCACACCCCCTTCCCCAGGAGGTCTGCTGGTTGCCTCCGTAACTTTACACGAATGCAACACTCGCGGCTTCCCCTTCAGCTGACCTTGGCTTTGTCTTTCCCTGGGTAACATGATACGGGACGAGGCTGTGGAGGGGTCGCAGGCATGTGGGAGAGCCTGGTCCTCTATCTCTCAGGTCCAATTGTGCACCCCTTTTTCCCACTCCTCATTCAGTTATGTCTTGTTGGTAGCTTGAAATTGGCTAGGGTGGGAGTTGTTACACACTGAGAACTGGTAAATCCCTTGAAGCAGGGACCCCCCAGCCCCTCCCCGTCACTCCGAGAGCCTTTTAAGCATTTGCTCGCACCCCAGAGCCTGTCATCTAAGGTTTCCTTGTGGCCCTGCTTCTGACTCAGGCTGAGGCCGGGTTAGCATGCACTTGTGAAAAACACAAAAGCAGCCGCCCCATGGTGGGGAAGCAGGGGCCTGCCAGGGCTTCGGGGGCCCGGGCTTGGCCTCCGGAGGCTCAGCCTGCAGACCCCTGCGCAGCACTGATGCCCCGCTCTGTGCCGCAGCAAAGCTTCGAGGCGCACCAGGACGAGGCGGTGAGTGTGACGCACATGGTGAAAGCGGGCAGCGGTGTCTGGATGGCCTTCTCCTCCGGCTCCTCCATCCGCCTCTTCCACACCGAGACCCTGGAGCACCTGCAGGAGATCAACATCGCCACCAGGACCACCTTCCTCCTGCCAGGTGAGGCCGGACGTGCCTGGTATGCGTCCACGGGCAGGTGGGGCTGCGATCTGGGTGGGCTGGCTCAGGACCCCCATGGCAGCCTCCGTCACCCTCGAAACAGGTGCTCTAAGACGGAGGCCACTCCTCAGGGGCAGCGGGCCCAGGACGTGAACCTGCGAGGAGAGGTGGGATCGGGGTGGACAGGGGCCAGGACCGCCGAGTGAAGGAACTGGACTTTCTCTTGTGGTGGATGGGAAGCCGGCCAGTGTGTACCCCTGAAGCCCCTCTTCCGATGGTCTCGGGGCCCTCAGCGCACCCGCAGGCTGTGGGCTTCCAGGGAGTGAGGCTCCAGGACCAGTCCCTCTCCCCAGTTGAGCAGCTGCTCAGAGGCCAGGCTGCTAGTCTACACAGTCCCACTCCTCAGGTTGACCAAAACCCTCATTCTGCTTTAAATTCCCTTCAGAATGGGCTGAAGTGAAAGAGGTAAGGCCAGCCAGGGGGCTTCACCCTTAGAGGTTTTTATAAGAATGGCGAATGCCCCCTTGGTTTGCGGACAGGGCCAGCACCCCCGTGGGCCTGCGTGCCCCTGCAGGGCCACTGGTGAGACGAGGTGGGAAGGGGAGATGGCGAGGGATCAACCTGGAGCCCCCTCATCCTGTCCCTGCCGAGACCCTGCCTGGGTCCCTGTGGGTGGTGCTGGGAGGGGCCGGGGCAGACACCTGCTGGCTTTGTGGCTTTGTCACAGCCCCTGGGCTCGGCAGCCCCCACTTACCTTGCCTGCCCACTGGGCCCAGACAGCTGACCAGGGCCGGGGCGTCTGGAGGACCATGGGGCCACTGTCCTGGCCAGACCTGGCAGGCAGGGCTGGGTTCAGCGGCTGGGGAGGCAGAGGGCCCCAGGCCCCAAGAAGCAGCCTGTGTGGAAGGCTGGGGGCCGGAGGTACTTGTTACGAGGACCCAGCAGACGGGCTGTGGCCGAGGCCGGAAGCCGCCATATGCCAAGCTGGGGACAGGCCCTCCTGCCTGAGGGGCCGGCACCTCGGAGGCCTCGGGGCCTCTGTCTCCCTGGGAGGTTTGTTCCCTAAGCCTCCCTGTGGGACCCAGGCGTCACCGCAGCCCCTGCGCTCTCCTGGCATCTGCACTGGTGCCCACAGGGGGTGGCTGCTCGCCAGGGCAGCCTGGGACACCTGCCCCCAGTAGGGCCCCACGGGGATGCCTAGGGGCTCACTTCCTGCTCACCTTGACCCTGTGAGGTGTGGATTGTCCCCAGCTTACAGGTGCAGAAACTGAGGTTTGTTCAGCAGGGTGAAGCGGCTGGGCCCAGGCCAGGGGCAGGCCCGGGGGTCACGCCAGGCCAGACTCGTTCCGGAGTCCCACTCTGGGTAACGGGGACAAGAATAGCCTCAGGGTGGGTCAGGCGAGGGCTGGAGTCCTGGCTCGGCTGCATGTCAGCCGTGTGGTCCCCTGCACGGCCCCGTGTCCCTCTGAGGTGCAGTGTGGCCCCTCCCCATGGGGCCCAGTCCTGGGGGGCAGGAGGCGCACAGTGGGGTTGGCACTTCTGACGTTCTCCAGGGGTGTGGAGCAGGCCTGGCGGGAACAGTCCTGGGGGCCTCCCTTCCTTTCCCCTTCCCGTCCCTGGCTTTTCAGCTTCAGTTTCACTGTATTTTGTCGTATTTAGCCATTATCCAAGCTAAATCCACTTCACCTACAATAAAAATCTCTCTATCACAAAAATATTTCCACATTTATGCTGATAGCCAAATTATTTCAAGTTCGTAGATCATCAGCAATAAATGGATAATCTTATGGGCCTTTTTAATCTTCTGAATCTCTTCGTATGGGGGCCGAGGAGAGTGAGAGAAAGAATCAAGTTTTTCAAGTGGTCAAGTTGGGCTTTGTGGGCAAACCCCCAGCTGCAGGGAGAAAAACAGCAGGTCACACCATAGATTATCGACTGTACTGAGGGGCCAGTACCTCAGCACAATGCATTTTCACATCATTAATTTATTTATTCTTTGCAGTTAGCCTCTGAAAAAGGAAGAGCATTCCTTATAATGGTTTTTTTTAAAAAACGTATTGTAATTATTTAAAAACCAGGTAAACTGAGGCTCAGGAGGTTAAGTGAATGGCCCGAGGTCACACTGCTGGTAAGGCCAGAGCCAGGCTTTGAATCCAAGCTGTAATCGCAGCTAACTCACAGGCTTATGGCCCTGCCTGGGGCAGTCACTCCCCTTTCCTGGGCCTCAGTTTCCCCATCCACACACCGCAGGACTGAGATCTGAGCGGATCCTGGCCCTGCTGTGTAGGGTAGACCAGGAGTTCGACAGGCCATGCTGGAATCCTAGCATGGCCACTTTCCCACCTGGTGGCTGGGAGCAAGGGGAGAGCCTCGCAGGGCTGTGGGCGTCTCGCAAGGCAGCACCAGGGCAGCCTAAGCTGCAGTCTGTGATGGTGCCATCAGCCGTCGTCATCTCCTTCATTGTCAGGGTTCACAGCGTCCCCGGCCCTCCTCGCCCGGCCTGTCACCCTGCCTCTCCTACGAGGTCCTAGCTCGCCTGGCTGCATTGGACACAGCCACCCCTCCCTCCGCTTGTCAGACCCCTTGGCCCCGGACTCTGGACACATCTGGGGCCCAGAAGCTCCTGGGTGCAGGCTTTCTGGAAGGTCCACAGGAGTTACTGCCTTGGGCCTCCTTCCCCTAGGTCTGGCTTTGCTAATCAGCAACACTGGGGAGCCTGCAGCCCAGCCAGGCCAGGTCCACTCGGGGTCCCTTAAACCTTGAGGGGCTGACCAGCCCCAGCCAGCGTGGTGGGGACTGAGCACGGAGGATGGCCCCAAGCTCACCCGCGTCGCGCCCTCACGGAGGAACAATAGAGCGGGATGCTTAAATTCTTTATTAGAGATATTTTTAAAAGGCTTTTAAGTATTTTTCTTCCCCGTACCACCAAATGAAATAATTGCATAATTAGTAATGAATTTGTTCCTCCTCTTAGTGTGGATCCTTTTTTAGGGTGTGTTAAAAATTTATCACGCTTCCTTCCCTGGACCCCTTTCTTCCGCTCAAGGACCCGAATGGCATTAATGCATTTTTTAACCTAAACTCCCTCCTCCTTTTAACTAGACGGGTCATTAATAAAATGTTCTCTGAGAGCCCGAGCTTTTTAAAGTTGTATATCTCCAGATAGATGGCTTGGGTGAGTTGAACACTGCTGCATTAAGTCTCTGTGATAAAATATTTATCCACCATTAGAATTTTTTTTCTTCTGGACTGTTTGTGAAAAGCGTCTCACTCTTTTCCTCAGGGCAGAGCAGGGAGGAGGGAGGGCCCCAGAACGAGGTCTGCAGATGAAGTCATTTCTCCGTTCTGGCATCTCTTTCGGTTACTCACTTGCCTTCCTTCCATTTGTCAGGGTTTGGCCATCTTGGGGGGACTGAGAGGATGCAGGGGCGTCCGGAACCGTCTCCTGTGGGGCTCCAGGCCCCAGGGGACTCGGAAAAGGAGGGGAGGGGAGGCATGTGGGACGGAAAATTCACTTCTCTTCCCGGTCTTGGCTTTATTGTTTTCGTGAGTTTATGGCTCTGATGGAGCTGATCTGAAAACATTAGAGTCTACGTCCTTCTAATAACCCCGAACATTATCCTAATAGCCTCCATTTATTGATTGTTTACTGTAGGCTAAGAGCTGTGCTCGCCTGTGTGTGTGCGTGCATGTGTATCGTATATATAATGTTGCTAATCATAAAATTGAGCAAGGTAGGTTTGTAATACTCACTGATCATTGACAAAAAAAAAGTGACTTGTCCAAATATACTCAGCTAGTAAGTGACATTAACACCTGTGTCTGTTCTCATGTCTCTTCATTCATTCACTTACTTGTTCATCCACTCACAGATATTTTTTGAATGTCCACTGTGTGCAAGGAGCTGGGGAATCCATCCTGAGTAAAGAAATAAGGTCCTGTCCACGTAAAGCTTGCATTTTAGCGCGTGGAGGCAGACAATAAATAAGCGCAGAGTAAAACAAAGTAACTCCAGACCGTGGCCTGTGCTGAGGAGACAGGGAGGTGGTGATGGGAGCCGGCCGGCAGCCGAGGCCTCTTGTGCCCGAAGCCCCCGCTGCTGGCAGGCCCATCCCTGGACTGCAGGCTGTCGCTGTTGTTCTGAGCCTGCGCTTCCTGAGCTGGTGCAGGTGTGGAAGACACTACCAGCTCCACGGAACAGCCAGGTGCTGCCTGTGAAATAGCCCCTGTCATCAGGTCACTAACATTTTTCAGTGTGGTTGCATTTCCATATCGAATCAACGGAACGAGTGTGACTTTCTGAGCTTGCCTCATGTCTCCAGGCTGGTGTATCCCACCCACCCCACTCGGATGTCTAATACACATCTCAAACAACACATCTAAAAGAGAACTCTTGACCTCAGCCCCCAAACCCGCCCCGTCTCCATCTCCATTGTTGGCACTGCCATCTGCCCAGATGCTCAAGACAAACTGAGGAGCTGTCCTGGGTTCCCCTCCTCCTCTTCCCTCTCTCTCTATCAACCGGCCTATTGGTTCTGCTTCAGAACATCTCTCAGACGTGTTGGCTTCCCATCATCCTGCTGCCACCGTTCCTACCTTGACAACTCAGGAGACCGCCTCCCCGTGTCTCCCAGTTCCTCCCCACACTGCAGCTAGATTGTAACGTCGGCCCCGTTGCTGTCCTTCTAGGAGCTTCCAGTAGCTTCTTATTGCACTTGGAATGAAAAGTCCCCCCGACCCTGACTCACAAAGCCCACGCCTTCTCACCTCCCCCCCGGCCATCCTGCGACTGTCCACGGCCCGAGCCACCCTGGCTTCAGTGGACACACGTGCTTGTTGCAGGGCCCTCCCTCAGGCCTTGGCCTGGCTGCTCCTCCCTGTCACCTGGATCGTGGGCCTCACCCCACGCCCGTCCCCCACCTTTAGGAAGCAGAACAGACATGAACTGCCAGGAATCTTCCAGCCCACGCGCGCTCTGCCGCATCACCCGATTTTCGTCTCCTGCCTCCCTCTTTAGGACGGCACTGTCCAATACAGTAGCTGCTATTTAAATTTGTTAATTAAATTTAACTAAAATTAAAAATCAGTCCCGAGGTTTCACTAGCCACATTTCAGGTGCTCAGTGGCCACACACGTGGCTAATGGCTGCTGAATTAGACAGCTTGGTGGAGAGTATTTCCGTTATCATAGAAAATTCTGGAATGTTTACTCCTCGCAAGCAGGGGCATTTGTGTGTGGTTCCCGCTGTGCCTTCACGCTGAGCACGAGTCTGCCTCACAGTAGGTGCTCGGGGACAGTCCTGGGGCCGAGCGAATGGACTGGGATAGTCTGGCATATTGCGCTGCCCCTGCTGTGTGTACCCCAAGATGGTGACCGTCCTTTGGGGTGAATATGGAGCCACACCATTTTCCTTTGAGACTGCTCCCCACATAGACCTACACAAATGGAATTTACATCATTTGCTCAAGAGCGGTAGGGCATCAAGGACCCAAAGGCTTGTGTCAGATCAAAGCAGGGGTGTGAGGGTTTCGGAAATGGCAAAGCAGCCTTTCTCCAAGTGTGGTCCCCGAAAGAGTGGCACTAGCCTCCCTGGGAACTTGCTGGAAGTGCAAGGGCTGGGGCCTCACCCGGAGGTGGGCCAGCGATCTGCGCTGTAGGCTCTCCTGGTGGTGCTCACGGTCGCCCAGGCTGGGGAACCACTGCTCTAAGCGTCATTTCACATACAACTTGGCGTCGTCACTGCCGTGGTGCGTGGCATGAATTTGGATTCTCTCTGAAGGGAGAATAAACCCCACTCGGAGGGGCAGAAGGATTTGGGCGAGAAGCAAGATGGCCCTTTGCAGAGGCAGGAGCTCCGCACAGCCTGTGGGGGCACAGCCGGCTGTCCATGGCCCGCGGCTGCACCCAGCCCCCTCCAACCTCCAGTCCCAGCGTCGGTGTTGTTAGTGATGGGGGCAGCGGTGAGGTCTCAGCACATTGGGCTTCTTTGTGCACCAGGCACGGGGTGACGTGTTTCACAGCTGTGCTGTCAACTATGAAGAGGTATTATTGTCATCATCCCCTTTTACAAGTGAGGAAGCGGGGCACAGAGAGGTTTGCCCCAGGTCACGTAGCTAGTAAGTCGCAGAGCCAGGTTAGAACTGAGGTTCTGTCTCGGCCACACCTGCAGCCTGCATGGTAAGGTGCAGAGGAACTGACTTCTGGAGCGCAGCCCACTGCCCTCCCTGCCATTGACAGTCTTGCTAAAATGAAGAGACAGTGCCGAGGGGGTAGTAGAAAAAGAACTAATGTGGCCTGATGTTGAAAACATGCTGGTTCCCAGCAGTGAATGGTCCGTTTTGTTGTTGGGCCCAGGAACGGCGGGTGTGCAGAATGTCAGGCCCAAGCTGGAAGTAGTGTTTCACAAAGGGGTTGCTGACATGCTGCCAACTCATGCCATGTCCCTGCCTCCATCCTGGTCCCCTCCGCATGTACCCCATCTGCATTGGCATCCACTTCGCCCTCGCCGTCTGAAGCCTGCACCTTCTTGGTCCTCCCTGGCTCCACTCCCCAGGTGGCTGGTTGTGTCCCTGGCAGGGACTGAGTGTGGACCAGGTTCTGGGCTCTATGTCATTACCTTGTTGCATCCTCAGGGATGAGTCTGGGTGGAGGGAAGAGCCCAAGGCTCACCCCTAGGGGTCCAGAATCCAGCCAGGCCAGCCTCCCAGGCCCAAAGTACCCACCTTCTCACTTGCTTCTTGGGAGAGCCGAAGCTGTGCCATCTCCTCACCTGGCAGGGACCCCTAGAGCCTGCTGCTGCTCCCCGAGGGCGTCGCTGCTCATGCTGGCCTCTCTTTCTGCAGGCCAGAAGCACTTGTGTGTCACCAGCCTCCTGATCTGCCAGGGACTGCTCTGGGTGGGCACCGACCAGGGCGTCATCGTCCTGCTGCCCGTGCCCCGGCTGGAAGGCATCCCCAAGATCACAGGTGAGGCTCACCGAGGCCTGATTTGGGGGCACGGGGTCGGGGCCAGGCGGCTGTGTGGGAGGGGCCGGTGTTCACATTCTCGTCTGATTTGGGGCAGGGGTCCAGGCTGCAGTGTCCTCTGGCATTGTAGGTGGCACGACGACAGCGTGGAATGAAATGATCCTGTGATTCCCACAGCCCCCCACCTCCTGGAGTCTCAGTTTTAATTTGGCAAATGGGCACAACAGTGCACCCTGGCCAGGTTGTTTGAGGATTGGGAAAGAGAACCTGATGGATGGTCATGGCTCCGCTGGGCCCCTTCTGCTCCTCCCCGCAGCAGTTTCAAAATGTAGGGGATCCAGGGATAGAAATTACAGGGCTCCTGGGGATGGGGGCCTGGGTCCTTCATGGGGCCCACTTGCAAATGTGTTTGCGTGGATGGGAGGAAGGTCTGCCCTGACCTGGGCCACTGGGTCCCTGGAGAGCAAAGCAGGGTCGGGGAGGACCCGTGGCACATGGACACCCAGGGCCTGGGCTCCTCGAGGCCTTTGCCCCAAGAGTAGT
This sequence comes from Bradypus variegatus, assembly GCA_004027775.1. Classification (NCBI taxonomy): domain Eukaryota; kingdom Metazoa; phylum Chordata; class Mammalia; order Pilosa; family Bradypodidae; genus Bradypus; species Bradypus variegatus. The sequence goes on from PVKY010000114.1 coordinate 70,439, forward strand.
GACACAACGGTCGCTCCGGGTGGGAGTGGAAATGGGAGGGAGCCTCCGGGCCTCTCCTGGCTAACTCAGGTAGTTGGGGGCCCCCTGAGGGCCTCTCCTGGAGGCCAGGTATGCCCACCGCCCCTGAAAAGGGATCCTGTGGCAACGCCACTCCCTGTGAATCTCAGAGACCTCCTGGGCCAGGGCTTTAGAAAAACAAACCAGACTTATTTTCTTGGGTGTGGGGAGATGATGCGCCCTTCAAGGACCTGAGGAAAATCATGTGCCTGCAAAATTTTCCTTGTAATTTGAAAGGGTTTGCATCTTCCACCCAGGGAGCACCTAAGGGTTAGAACCTCTGAGGGTAGAGCAGTGGTTCTCAGCTGGGGTGGTTTTGCCTCCCAGGGGCCATTTGGCGATATCTGGAGACAGTGTTGGTTGTCACAACTGAGGGGTGGGGGGTGCCACTGGCATCCAGTGGGTGGAGCTGGGAGGCTGCGAGACCTCCTGCAGTGCCCAGGACCACCCTACCCCACCCCCACCCCAACAAAGAGCGAGCCGGCCCACGGGCAGCAGGCAGCGGGCCCGAGGTCGAGAAGCCCAGAGGAGGGACCAGGCCTCTACCAAGGGAGGCTCCCCTCCTAAATCCTGAGATTTCTGGTTATCATGATATCGTCAGATGGGCGTTTTGTTCACCCAAGGGGCGTTTTGTTGAGGGCTTATTCCCAGAGTTGGCCTTGGGGACGCGGGAATGCATTGGGCAAAAGCCTGTCCTCCAGGAGCTGCCGGTCTCGTGGGGGCGGTGACAGCCAGGGTGGCATATGCCACTAGGCAGGGGGTGTTCCAGGGACACAGGGCTGCAGGGCGGGAGGGTCAGCTCCTCAGGGGGAGTTCAAGAAGGATTCGCTGTGCAGGAGCCTGAGCTTTTGAAGGATCCAGTGTAGACAGATGGAAACTGGGTGGAGGCCACACCTGGGCACAGCTGTGGAGACGCGGGAATCACAGGGACGTTCACACCGGGGTCCCCCAAGTGGTTTATTGGGTCACTCCTGTCTCACTCCCCCAAGGAGAGTAGCCCCAAGCAGGGGTCGCCCTCACCCCAGACCTTGCCCCAGGCCTCCTGGGAAGGTTCCAGTGTAGATGGCATTGGGCACAAGCCCAGAACAAAACTCTTAGGAAGTTCTCTGAGAGAGACGCGTGGCTGCCTTCCTCCAGCCACCTCTCCCGCGCCCCCTTTCCTGCAGGGAAAGGCATGGTCTCCCTCAACGGTCACTGCGGGCCTGTGGCCTTCCTGGCTGTGGCCACCAGCGTCCTGGCCCCCGACATCCTGCGGAGCGAGCAGGAAGAGGACGAGGAGGACAAGCAGGACGGGCAGACTGCGGAGCCAGCGCCCGCGCCTGAGAGCCACGTGGGCCGCGAGCTGCCGCGCAAGAAGGGCACTCTGCTGCAGTACCGCCTGCGCTCCACCGCCCACCTGCCCGGCCCGCTGCTCTCTGTGCGGGAGCCGGCACCCGCCGAGGGCTCGGTGCTGGAGCACAGCGAGGAGGACGGCTCTATCTACGAGATGGCCGACGACCCCGACGTGTGGGTGCGCAGCCGGCCCTGTGCCCGCGACGCCCACCGCAAGGAGATCTGCTCCGTGGCCATCGTGTCGGGTGGGCAGGGCTACCGCAACTTCAGCAGCGCCTCGAGCGGCAGTGGGAGGCCGGCGCCGTGCGGAGAGATGGACAGCACCCTCCTTATCTGGCAGGTGCCCTTGACGCTATAGCCCCCACCCCGCCTGGGGCACGGCCACGGCCATGAGGCTGCCTGTCGGCTGCTTTGGGGGCCCCTGTGGCCGGGGTTCCCCAGACAAGGGGGGCTGGAATGGCCAGGCTCTCGGCTGCTTTGGGGGCTCCTGCAGCTGGGGTCCCCCAGACAGGGCGGGCTGTAATGGCCAGGCTCTCGGCTGCTGTCGGGGCCCCTTCCGGTGAGGGCCTCCTGGAAGGATGGGGTGGAGTTACCCTCCAGAGGCCCGTGCAGAGCTGTGCAGAGAGCCTGGGTTCTCAAACAACCACCTGGGCAGAGCAGAGAGAAACCTCTTCTTTAAAAAATATTTTTTTTCCACGTGTTTTAGGGGAGGGGTTTTGGGTTTGGGGAGAGGGAGGACCCCTCTGGAGGAAATGACCTTCTTTTTAAAAGCAAAAAACACCAAACCTCACGACGGCCTGCCAAGCCCGGCACCCCCTTCCGGGCCTGCGGGGGCTCCGAGGAGGGTGTGTGCGTGTGTGAGAGCCTGTGGGTGGCGTGTGGATATATATAAATACGTATATATATGGTGTATATTATGTGTGTATAAATAAAGTCTGTACATATTGGAGTTCTGGGAGATGCTGGAATAAAAGGCAAGAGTAACGTCTGTACTTGGATCGAAGCTTTTTGGAATGTGATGGAGCTCAGGGAACAAGGCAGAGAGCAGCTGTCGCGAGACGGGGGCTGGGAACCAGCAGGGAGGGTTCAGGCTGGACGCGAGGAGGAACCTTGCTGCAGGAAGGGCTCTAGACCTGCGCTGCCCCATGCCCACGATTAGCCACACGTGGCTATTTAACTTCAAGCTAATTAAGATGAAATAACATTTACAATTCCGTTCCTCAGTAGCACCTGCCACGTTTCAGGGGTGGCTTGAATAGCCCCTGGGGCGAGTGGACACCAATTAGACAACGCAGATATGATTGTTTTCCTTGTCGCAGAAAGTTCTCTTGTGCTCGAGAAGGGGTTTGCGGGAGCTTCTTTCCTGAATAATTTTTAAGAGCACAGACTGGGTCACCCCAGCTCTGGAACGGTACAGAGACAGGAGGTTCGGGGTCCAACGGTGCAAACCAGAGGGAAGGGACGCTGAAGGCTTCTCGGGAGGCTGGATTGGGGGTAGAGGATGGGGGTGGGGGCTGGAGCCCTGCTGGAGGCAACAGAAAGTGGTGGGGAGGGGGCTGCTGCCCCTGGGCCTGCAGGAAGCCTGATGGATTCCAGGTGGGACCCTGGGGCACTGGGAGCAGATCCCAGGCTGCAGGGCGGGATTGGTGGGTGGGGCTGCCTTTGGTCCTGGCTTCCCTTTTCTAGTGCATTCCCTCCCTAGATTTCCGGAGCTGCCTGCAGGGAAAGAGAAATGATACCAAAAAACATCACCCAAAAGGGTAGAGGTTCCTCCGTGTTCCCACCCACCCACCTCTCAGTCATCTGTCTGTGTGTCTGTCTACCCACTTTCCCTCCCATCTGTCCTTCCTTCCACATTTAAGAACTGTCTTTGCCAGGGATGCAGGGATGAGCCAGGCGGAGATCAGCAGTGAGGGGGAGGCAGATCTGGGGGTGCAATCCGACCTGACTGCACAGCTTGATGAGAGCTTCGATAGGGAGCTCCGGGAACCAAGTGGGATGTCCAGGGAGACAAATGTCCAAAGGAAGGGTATTTCATCTGGGTCCAGCCAGCCTGGTAGGATTTTGCCCGCTGGAGACATAATCCATTTATTTGCTCATTTCACAACCCCCTTGAGCTCCTGCTACCTGCCAGGCACCGTGTTAGGTGCTGGGGCCACAGCAGTGAACAAGTCAGAGGCCATCCCTGCCCCCAGGAAGTGCACGGTCTAGGGGGGAGGCATAAATACCTGTGGAGGGGGGCAGGGGTGAGGGCTGCAGAGAGGGGGTCGTGGAGGCAGCCTGTGCAGAGAAGGAAGGTGAGCCAGTGTTGGCTTTTCCACTGGGCAAGTGGCCCAGTGTGGGTCCCCAGGGTGGGGGGTGGGTGGGGAGGGTGGGAGCCAGCAGGACTGGCTCCCATGTTGACACACCACCCGCCGTCCCAGATGTGACCCATCTTCTCCAGGCCTCAGTTTCCCATTTGCTATCAGGAAGAATTGTCACTGCCCTGCCCACCCCTCCTGGAACAGGAGAAATTTCCAAGTACAAATGGGATGAAGTGCGGTGTTTCCGTTTTCACTGTTCAGATGGATGGGACGCCCAGTGGGTGTGTTTATCTCATTAATCAAATGCTCAGGACGTGTCCGGGAACAGTGACCAGTGAGCAGCAGCTGCCCGGACAAGGGTTGAGCCTGGGCTCTAGGGGTCCAGCAGGCCTGCTGGGTGATTCCCAGCCCCTCCCGTCCTCCTGCGCCTCGGTTTCCCCATCCCCAGTGCATGTGAGCTGTGCTTTGCAGGGCTGCCCAGGAGGAGCCGTGTCAAGTCTTGGGAAGCTCCTGGAAGGGTCCCTGGCACTTGGTAGCTCTGTGTTGTCCCTTGTATCATCGTAGCCTCTGCCTTGTTCCAGGTGATTTGAGGCAGACAGTTCTTATTAGAAGACTCCCCTTTTGTGCAGCAGTTGGTATTTGAGGATCGCTCAGCTGAAGGGGACCCGGGAGATCTAACGGGCTGGTGAAATCCCATCATTGAACATGACTGACTTTGCTATGAAAGTAAAATTATCATATCAATCAACAGCTCATCTCCTGCATCTCAGACATCAGAGCAAGAGGTGGGCTGAGGAAGAGGGGTGGGAAACGGCGCTGAGGCTGCAGAGGATGCGCCTTGAATACCGAGGGGCCCTCAGCTGAGATATTGATACGGTAATAATAACCAAAGGCACTTGGCGTGCGTTCGCCCGTTTAGTTCTCTCTAAGTAGCTGCTTTTGTTGATATGTTGCCGGCGGGGATCATAGCTCCCAGATATTAAATAACTTGTTGGAAAGTGTAGTGGTCTAAAGACTAAGCTGCCTCCAGGAGCCAAACTTTAGAGACAGACAGACCTGAGTTCCAACTGTGCTCTCCCTGCTTACTAGCTGTGTGACCTCAGGCGAGCGCCTTAATCTCTCTGTGTCTCAGTTGATAATACCAGTCCCCGCCATTGGGGCTGTTGGGAGAAGAAACTGACCATCATTCATTCAGTATTTGTTGAAAGCTACTTGTGTGCCCCATAGGCACCGGGTGGGCAGTGGTGAAGGAGAAAAACACACACACCCACCATCCACAACATGGGCAGAAACGTGTCAATGAGGTGTGCCGGAGGAGGGGGGCTTGCAGTGTTAAATGCGGGGGTCTGGGAGGCCTTCCTGAGCAGAGACCTGCAGGAGGAGCAGACATTTGGTGGGAGAACATTCCAGGCCCAGGGAACAGCAAGTGCAATGTCGCTAGAGCAGAGGTCATGAGGGGTTGGAGGAGGAAGTGAGGTCCTGAGTCCCAGGGGCTCTGCCTTCTTCCCAGTGATGATGGAAGCCACTGGAGAGTTCTGAGCAGAAGAGCAACCCCATCTGTGTTATGTTATAAAGCAATCACTTTTGACTGTTACTGAGAATAATATGGGGGACAGGGATGGGGTGGGGAGCAGAG
>PVKY010000115.1:0-75654 GCA_004027775.1 Bradypus variegatus
CCTGCTCACCCCCACTCATCCCCCCACCCACTTGCCATATGAACTGGTCAGTGTCCACACACAAGGATGACTCAACAACCAGTTGGCCCTGAATGTGGCTCACTTTCCCTGATGGGCCCCATTCCACCAGCCTGGGGGCTGGAATTTGGCGCGAAGGTTGCTGTGGACCCCCAAATCCCAGCCTGTTGTGGGTGCTGGGGGGAAGGGCTGCATGCCCCAGGTGCCCAGAGCTTTGGCCCATGTTGGCTTCAGATCTCTGGTCACAGCTGCGGATCCTTCGCTGCCCACAGCTCAGGATGGTGGGAGATGGAGGAGGCTCTGGCCTGGTTTCTGGGGGGATGGAACAGGAGCCCCTCACATGCCTGAGATCTGGGGGCCTGGCTTCTAGGGAAGGTGAGCCCCAGGCTTTCTTATGGACCCCACCCCCTCCCTGCACCCCCATGAGATTTCCTGGGATTCTTCCACCCCCAGCTCCAGCTTCAGAAGGGGCAGGGCTGGGGCCAGGCTGCAGGTCAGTGGGGCATCTCCACAGCCCACAGTCACCGGTGCTTGTGGGAGTGGGGGCAGCCCGGGGACCCCGATCCACCTGGTCACACTTTACCACCAGACACACCCTTGAAGGCACAGAGCTCTGACTTCTAAGCATTCTCCAGACCCAGGATCCTTGGCCCCCAGAGCCCGGCTACCCAGCTGGGAGGACAGCATTGGATCATTTGCTCATTTGCTCATTCACTTGTTCACTCTTTCTCTCATCCCACAAATTCCTGAGAGGGTTCTGCTGAGTGCCCCACACTGATCTGTGTGCTGTGGGCCAGCAGTTGGAAGAAGACACCATCCAGAGGTTTGAGGACCCCTGTGGGGGAGGTGCTTATTGAAGAGGGGCTGCCATGAGAAGGAATGACAGGCCTGGAGGGACAAGGCAGCCAGAGCCTGGGGTCAACGGGGGACAGCCCACAGAGGGGATGGGGCTCTCTGGCCCCCTTTGCCTCTGCTACCTGCAAATCAGTGGGTGGCAGGAGCCTCCAGGCCACATCTGCACCCCCTCTTCCTGTGTCACCCCCACCCTCCCAGAGCTCAGGGACACTGGACCCTCTGCCACCAGAGCAGCTAGGAGTGGAGCCCACAGAGGGGTCAGGAAACTGACACGGGGACCTGAGCCCCCTCTGTGCCTGCACGGCCCCTTTAGCCAACCCCTGAACCTTGTAAACAAATGAGGCACAACTGCAGACAGTTTAAATGTGACACAGCTTGCTGGCTTCCAGGGGAGAGGGGATTTACAGGTGCACACAGGTTCAGGCCCCCACTCGGGGAACACGGCATGGACAAGAGACCCCGGAGCTGCTGGCAGAGCCAGAGCCTCCAGGGAGGGGCCCCAGCAGGTGACACACGGCAGGACCCCAGCCCAGCAGCCCCAGCCTGCCCACCTGCCCCTCTCTGCGTCTGAGTCAGAAGCAGCTTCCAGGCTCCTGAAGCCACGGGGGATGGGTGGCCTCCCCAGGGGGCTCAGCACTCAGGCAGAAGGCATGGCCCTGGGTGGGGGGCAGGGACCTGTGGGCAGTGCAGACAGAGTCTTGGCTCCCAGCACAGAGCAGCCAAAGGCCCCACCGGAGGCGTTAGCGCAGGGCTATGTCCCACCTCCCCGTGACGCCAACCCCTGGCAGTGCGGGCACCTGGGCACCTGGGCACCTGGGCACGGCTCCCCACCCCTCAGGACCAGACAGATGGAGGTGCAGGGGTGCAGTGTCTCCATCGGCTGCAGTGAGAGGCTGCGAGCCAGTGCCTTCTGCAAGCCGAGGCTGTGGTGGACGCTGCATGCACTGTGCCAAGTGCAGGCCTTGGGGGTGGGGGAGCAGAGGAGCCCACGGGGGTCAGGGAGCCAGACAGTCAGCTGGGCCTGGCTGGGCCCCACCCACTGGACTGGGCCTCAGTTTCCTCATTTGCACACTAAGTGCACAACCCAGGGATGCTGATCTGGTTGGCAGTGTGGCTGCCCGCTGGCCCAGCTCCCCAGCTCCCTGCGTCCTGGCCCACCTCTGCATGCACAGGTGCACCTTGAGGTGGCAAGTGAGGGGTGGGGAGGGCACCCAAGGATCATGGCTCCGGGCAGACCTGGCGAGGCCCTGGCTGCGAGGGGCCGAGTGCTGCTAAGCCCTGCTCACTTTCCTTTCTTCCCAAAAGCACCCCTTTGGAGGGTGGACTTGGGTCGCGGGCAGTCAGGGAGGGCACAGGGAGGCGCGTTTAGGATTCGTGGATGCCGATCTGGCTGCGGAGCTCCCGGGCAGATCCCACGCCGGGCACTAGGGGCTCGGGGGCAGGCTGGCTCCCAGAAGGAGACGGGGGTGCCCGGTGCCCCCCCGTGAGCCCCACACAGGGACCTGGCAGGCCCGGCAGACCGTGCGCTTCCTTCCCTCGGTACCGACCCGGGCGCAGCCCCTGCCTTGCCCTGGGGACAGCCCCTCGGAAGCGCTCCCGGCCTGGGTGAGGCAGAGGAGCCGGAGCCGGTTCCAGCCTCGGGCTCCGCTGAAGCCGCCAGCAGCCCACGGGGACAGGGACCCGTCCTTGCAGTGGGCCAGTCGAGGGCCCCGCTGTCCCCGCCACAGGTGTGGCCGCTGTCTGCGACTCCGTGTTTGGGGCCCTGCCATTCGGTGGCAATGGCCCCGTACAGGAAACAAAGCCGCACTGTCTGGCCTCGCCCGGCTGGGAGAGGAAACATAAGCCGTCTGATCCCCACTTACCACACTTGGGGAGAAGGCCCAGCTCCAACCCACACCGGGACTCACAATTCTCTCCCGCTCCTCAAACCCCCTGTCTCCCTCACCCCGCCTCTGGGGGCAGCAGCCGAAGAGAGAGGGTGTCCAGCTGGGAGGACCTGGGCTCCGGGCCCCCTCACCCCGGGGGGTCTGGGCCGCTAAGGAGGTGCCATGGGGCCTGGCCTGCGAGATGGACACTGGGCCAACAGTTCCCTGCCCCTGACCCAAAAGGGCGCCTGCCCTGCACCCTCTGACCGAGGCCCACATGCCCCGGCAGGGAGCATGACGCCGGGAAGGGGGCAACCAGAGGGCAGGGGCAGCCCTGGCAGTCAGAGGGTGGAGGCTGACCCTGGTCAGCGGTGCCTGCTGCCCCTGGAGGCTGGGAGGCCCTGTTGTCCCTGCCCGCTGCTGGGCCACAGTTGGGGGCCCTGGCAAGACCCCCACCCCCACCCTCAGCCCCCCCAAGCAGGCAGAGCCTCCCAGACAGGGAGCGATGGCTGCTGCTCGCCCACCCGCCTTGGGCCCTGCTCTGGGCCTCACTGGGAGTCTGCAGCCCTGTAAGCGGATGCTCTAAGTTACGTGAGCCGGGTCAGCGAGGATGGCCACGTGGGTAGCCAGAACCAGCCCCAGGGTGTGAAAGAGCGGGCCCCATTGAAGGGAGGCATGGGGGGCAGGGGCAGGCCAGCCCGGGAAGGACAAGGGTTCTGAGGTCTGGCTCACTGTGGCCCTGCAGCCACCTCACGCCCTGGGGAGGGCAGGAGGGTTCTTCTAGAGCCTTCTCTCCTTTCCCCCAACTAGACTGAGCATCTCAAATGCAGCACTGGGTGCCCAGGGGTGCAGCAGCGCGGAGGCGGTGCTGCCTGTCCTGCTCGTGCCCAACGGGCAGGGATGGACGGTGCACGGAGCGGGGTTGGCGCCGCTGCCAGGGAGGGCAGGGCCCCTTTCCGGGTGTCCCAGGGCCCAGCACAGGGCCCGGCAGGCAGAGAATGCTCCAGAGACGTTGGCTGAGTGCAGCACTGGGAAGGGGGTGTGCTCAGAGTGGGAGGCAAGCCCAGGGGAGGAGCAATGGCAAAAGGGGGACACATATCCTCCCGTGGGCACCCCCTTCCCTGCCAACCTGTCTCCAGAGATAGCAACGCACAGCAAGAGCTGCCCGTCCAGGCGCAATGCTGACCACACCCCTCCCCCAAGAGCCTGAGGGTCAGCCAGGGTGAGCGGCGAGTGGCGAGGGGCGAGGGGCAAGGGGTAGGGGTAAGGGGAGAGGGGTGAGGGGCAAGGGGGACCTTGACCCCCTGTGTCCCCCACCAGGCTGGGGGCAGAGCAGAGCAGGGATCAGGCGAGGACGGGGTCTGACCTGGCCGTGAGGGGCGAAGCTTCAGCCCCAGTCCGCGTGGGAGGCCCGGCTCAGCCGGGAAGTGGAGCTTTATGGAGACAGGTTGGGGAAGGGGCTGCTCCCTCCACCCTGCACCAGCCGGGGGGGCTTTTATCTCGCAGGGAGCTCTGTGATCATTTCCCATAAAACTCATCCCGGGAACATGAATCAGAGAAGTGGAGGCAAGGCTCTGTAGCAGCCCGACAATGTTGGCTCGGGCTGCGCACACGGAGGCAGAGGAGCACGGCAAGAAGGGCCGTGAGCCAAGAGGGGCGCGTTCCAGGGCTCCGGGGCCAGCGCCAGCACCTCCTCCCAGCAAATCGGCGGGCACCTGCCAGGCAGCCGCTCTGGGCCTGGGATGGGGATGGGGTCAGGGCACCAACGGCTTTGCCCAGAAAGGGTTTTGCCTTCAAGTTTCCCCCAACCTGAAGCTGGTACCCGCCCGACAGCTTGGCCGGGGTGGGGGTCAGGGAGTCCTGGGTAGAGCCACAGCAGCTCCCAGAGTCCCCCAAATGGCCAGGGGCTGGCGGACAGGAGCCCCCAAGCCATCTGTGCTGGCAGGGGCCCTCTCTGGGCTGGACGTCTCCACGGGGCAAGGGCCCCCCGCTGCCAGGCCTCTCCGCTCCCGGCACAGCCACTGGGGGAGGATGCCTCCCAGAGCGGAGCCAGATGCAGCCCGACGGCAACAGACGGGCCACGGACACAACAGCGCACCAAGGACTGAGGTGAGACGGGGAGAAGGCTCCGGGATACGGAGGGACAGGCTGATCTCGGGGCACACTGGAGCTTTGTGGACCCCTTTTTGATCCTCCTGGAGGGTGCTCCTGAGCTCGGACCAGGGCTGCCAGCCCAGGGACGGTCCCTGCCAGGCCACACCCAAGGCCCTGCCCTGTCCGTCCATCCGCCAGGAGCCCTGGGCTTTTCGTTGCAGGAGTGTGGGCAGGAAGAAGTGCTGCTGTGTGCTGCGGGGGCGGCAGAGTTAGGCATAAGGAGGATTTGTTGGCGGAAGGAATCCACGAGTCTTCATCCTTGATCAAAGCAGGCACCAGCCATAAACTTGCTTGTTTCTGCCTGCGTGCACCATTCCTTGGGGTCTTCTGGAAGAGTCTGAGTCTGGGTGCAGGCCCCTCGCTGCCCCATCCAGTGCCCACAGACAGGGCCTCCTCCATCTGACGGGACTCAGGCTTTGCCTCCACCCATCCCCGAGGTGGGGGAAGGAAGGTTCTAGAGAGGAGGGCGCGGCATTCCAGGACAGCCAGGGCCCCTCTCTGCAGAGGGAGCAGCAAGGAGGAAGGCTGCTGCTACAAGCCCCAGTCCCGAACCCCAACCCTGCAGCCAGAGGGGTCCCCACCTCGCCCTGGGGCAGGGAGCCAGGACCCCCGCAGACCTGGGCCCCCGCCCACCGCCGCCCTCCTTGGTTTGCTGTGAAAGCCCCTCGCCGATTTCGCTCCTTCCTGGAAGCTGTGAGCACTAGCAAACGCTGGCACCCCCACTTTTTAGAAACCTACAGGTGCCTGCGCCCCCACCAGGCCCTCAGCCGTCACCGGAACCCCCAGAACCCCGAACGTCCAGCTGCTCTGGGCCTCGCGATGGTGAATTCGATGTGTCAGCCAGGCTACGCTGGGATGTGAGGGTGTTTGGCAAACCCCAGCCCAGATGTTGCTGAGGAGGCGTCTGGAGGGCTGGTGAGCGTCAACCGCCCGCTGGCAGTGAATTAGGGAGATTCCCCTCGATGGTGAAGGCCAGGAGCAGAAACAGAGGTTTTTGGAAGAAATGCTGCCGAGTTCCCAGCCTGCCTCACAATCACGAGAGCCGGTTCCCCCAAATCTCTCTTTCTGTTCTCATCCTCCTGGTTCTGTTTCTCTGGAGAACTCGACGGAGCCTGGCTTGCTTTCATTTTGGTCAGTCTGCGTTGGGTGCAATGGAAAACACTGACAGTTCAAAATAGCCCTCGCTAGAGAGCGCATCGCACATGCAGGGGCAGCGAGGGCCACTGGGACAGGGTCCCTGGGGCTGAGCCCGGGTGGCCGGGGCAGGGAGCAGTTCTCGGGGGCCCTTCTCCCTTTGGGTCCCTTTGCTAAAAGCTGGTTCACCTGGTAGCAAGGGCATCAGACAAGGCCCTTCTGCCTGGCAGGCCCCTGGGCTCCCCGGCTTGGCGCACACTTTACTTGAGTGTTTTAGGCTTTTTGCCCCATTTGCCTGGGGGGACCAAATTCCACCCAGACTCGGGGGTCTTGAAAGGCAACCTGTGCAGGTGTGAAACACACTGGAACCGGGCGATTGGCTGGAGGCTGAACCCCAACAACAGACAGAAGTGCATCCAACTGCTCAAAGCTAGAGTTCGTCAAGATGCGGAAAGCAAACGGGGCAGCCCAGCCCTGTCACCTTAGGGGGTTGCCAGAGCCCTCTCTCAGTGACCGAAAGCTGGTGAGTAAAGGGCAAGAGTCAAGCACTCAAAATAAAATTAAAGATTGTGCAAGGACACCACAGAGACCCAGATTCAGGAGAAAATTGCTCCAAGGGAGTGGAAACTGCCCCGTGTGTCCCAACCCGCTCCGGCCCCTGAGCAGACGGGGCCCGGGTGTGGCTTGGCTGCTGAGTCTGCGCCGGCCCTGCTGGTGACACCAGGAAGCCCCCGGGGAGGTCTTGCCGGAGGCCTGCCTGAGACTGGGGGGTGCATGGGGTGTGCGTTGCTGGCTGTGGGGCACACACCCCCACGTCCAGAGAGGCCTCTCCCCAAACCCTCCATGCCCAGGTGGGCCCTGGTCTCTGGCTGTTCCCCACTGCGTGACCTTTGAAGCATCACCCTTCGCCTGAGCCGTGTCCTGCAGGATTTCCTGGGCCAGTGCAGATGGGGGGTTCTCCCCTGAGGAGGCCACACTCGGCCCCTACCACCCACAGGTGTGTACGTGTGCACCTTGCCCACGGGGGTTGAGGGTCCAGCCAGATCTCTGGAGCCTCCTTTGCCCCCCAGAACCCCCAGAGTGGCTGCCCATGGGGGTGGCCCTGTGCAGGCTGGGGAGGGTGGCTGCTGGTGGCTCTGGGGGGAGTGGGGTCCCCAACATTGTCCAGAACAGCCGACCCCAGAGCTGGTTCTAAGGATGGAGGTGGGCGTAGGGCCTTCTCCTAGCCAGAGCTGGGGCTCACAGCAGGAAGGGGCCCACAGCATCCCACGGGCCAAGCCAGGCTGCTCTCCTGCAAAGAGCACTGGGGTGGGAAAGGGGGGGATCCCCTCGTTTTGATTCTCTCAAATCTGGATTTTCGAGGAGAAGCCTGTCCCCTCCACCTGCGCTGGGTGGTAATCCCTGGATGACTCTGGCTTTCCCCCGGGTGGAGCCCCCCACCCACCACCCCCAGAGGGGCTACAGAGGGGCCGCCCCAGGGGGTTAGAAGGTCCCGTGGCATGGGGGACAGCCTCCTTCCTGGGGTTCGGGGTGGCTGGCATCCCCTGCATGTCTGCTTGGCTCGGCGCTGTTGGCCAAAACCAAGAGCATCCATTCCCGAAGCCGTAGATGGACGTAGACGCAGCCCAGTCCATGAAATCTCCCTGTAACTTGGTTTTTCATCCGGTGTCGTGTGGAATTCCCAAGGCCCTTCCCAGCCAGGCGGCCCCTCTCCAGGCACTGCCCTTCCGAGGCCGGAGTGGGAAAGGGATCCAGCACTCCTGCCAGGGACAGTGTGAAACCAAAATAATTCTTTCTGCAAGGTTTACATGGTCGCTTTTATTCTAGATGTTTCCCTCCCTGTCCCTGGATAAGCAGTGAAGCCTTCGACCCAGCCCTGGGCCTCAGGACGGAGACCTCCATGGCTGGGGAGTGGGTCCCGGCTCGCCCTCTGCGGGGAGGTCACCCTGGGCACGACCTGGCCCCACTGGGATCCCCCTGGGAGCCACGGAGTGGGGAGGGCGAGGGGGAGGGGAGGGGAGGGGAGCCCAGCATCTCTGGAAACGCGCCTTGGTCAGGGGAAGGTTTGGGGTTATCTGCACACACTGACGAGCCACAAATGTTGGATGGTGACCTGTTCGTGAAGGATGTGCTTCGGGTGCCGGAATGTGCCGGGGAGACCCCCAGCAGAGTCCAGGAGGCTGGAAACCATGAAGACGACAGAGAAGGGGGGTGTCGCCATCTGGAGCCTGTGACCCCATGTTGGACCCAGGGGTGAACCCCACCCCAGGTGGCCTGTGGGCGCCTGCGGCCAGCAGGGGAGGGGGTGATGCTTCAGGTCCTCGGGAAGGGACACGACATGGGCCTGGACAAAGAGGGGTGGGGCGGGGGCTGGGCAGGGCCCCCGGGCAGGCCCAGCGCCCAGCAGCACGGGGTCTCAGCAGGACCGAGCCCCCTCCCCAGCGCCCCATCTCAGCAGGGCACGCACCCCAGAGGGGCTCCTTATCCTGCCCATGGGCAGCTCTTCTCCTCGACCACCTGCCAGGCACAGTCATTCATTCATTCCTGCATTCATTCACCTGTTCGCCTGCCGTTGAATGTGCCGTGGGGGCCCCTCCTGCTCGGCCCCAGTCCTTGCCCCCCTTCCTTGATCATGATGATGAGAAGCTGGCTTAGCACTTGGGCCTCAGTTTCCCCGTCTGCAAAATGGATACCGCACCAGTGCCTCTCACCAGGTCTGAGGGAAACGCAGCCCCCAGGGGCTGCACACTGGCCGGCTGCGGCTGTCACCCCACCGCGCACCTCAGGGCAGAAGGCAGAGACCCAAGCCTGGTGGGGCCCAGGCACGTTGGCCAAGGACCACCGGTTCGGGTAAAATGGCCGTCGTGACAAGCTCGGACCTCGCTGGGGAAAACTGTAACTTTGGAACAAGCAGGTCTGGTTCCACGAATGCTGGAGGGGGCCTGGCAGACCCCACCTGCCACAACGGCGTGTGGCAGGAAAGGGACAGCTCCACAAAGGGTCCCACAGAGAGGCTAGTGGGTGCTGGTTGGCTGGGAGGCAACTGATGAATTCCCTGTGAACAGCACCCAGTTTTGATCTATAGCAAATTTTAGCTTCCCCAATTGCCTGGAAAGATGGGACTATACTCTAGGTTCTTAGTTGAATGAGTTTTGACATTTTACAGGTTCCCTCTCAATTGATGAACAAATAAAACATCTGATGCATGTTTATGTTATATCTGTATCTGAATCATGATTTTACTCTTTTAAAAAATAATGCTTTAGCAACCCTCAGAGAGAGCAATCAGAGAGGGCTTCCCGGATGCAGTGACGATTGAGCTGAGAGCTGATGGAAGTGGGAGGCCACGAGGAGGAAGGGGCTGGGAAGAGTGCATGCGAAGGGCCTGGGGCTGGAGGGAACGTGGGGTCAGCCGAGGAGTCCTGCCTCACCCCCCAGGTTGCCCAGCAGCGGGGCCCACAGTCCACCACCAGCCCCTCTGCCTCAGTCTACCTGTCCCGAGGACCCCTGCTGAGACCCCTACATCCCCTCGCTGTCCACGTCAGCCCCAGGCAGCCAAGTCTCTTGATGAGGAACGAGATCCGGAGGGAGGCAGCGAGCCGCGGTGCACGGCCCAGCCCCAACGCTTACCAGCTGTACGAAGTGCAGAAATCTATGACGTGCAGCAAATTATCTTGGGGACCGACAGTGGGTTCAGGCAGATGAGGATAGAAGGACCAGTTTGTTGCTGAGAAAGCCAGTGGCTTAGCCTTGCCCCAGGGCCGGCTCCCCCACCTCCCCACACGTTTACCAATACTTGCTGTTATTTGACTTTCAAATTTCTGCAAATTGGTTGGTTGTGAGGAGGAAAATCATTTTTTGAATTTCCTTTCTCTGATTGCTATGGAGGCTGAAAATCTCTGCGTGTGTGTATTAGCCACTAAGATTTCCTCTTGTATGATGTTTTTGTTGCTCTTGTAGAATTTCTTTTTATATTCTGAATTAACCACTTATTAGTTTTAGATATTGCAAATATATTGTCCCAGTCTAGACCCCTCTGTTAACTTCCTCTACAGAGCCCCTCACTTACAGATGTAGTCAAACCCGTTAATTTTTCATCTTATGGGTGAAGACGTCAGGTCTTATTTTAGAAGCTCTCTACTGCCTCAAGGGCACAAAGACGTTTTCCCACATTGTCTTTCATTAATAGATCTGGTGTGGTTTTATCTTCCACTCTGAGGTCTTAATCCATCTGAAGTTCACTTCTGTAAACAATTTTTTTCTTCATAGGGTGGGTCAGTTTTCTAACTGACTGTCCGTCGCTGCCCTATGGCTTTGGGGACACACCTCTGTCATTGGTCAGGCCACTTCCCGAGCTCGGTCGTGTCCCGTGTCCCTGCCCCATCCCGTGACAGGACCACACCGTGGCAGGGTTTGCTTTGCTCTATTATGACACCTTCACGGGCTCTGGTGCTGGGTGGGCTGCATCCCCAGGCTTGTTCTCCTTTTTCAAACATCTCTTAGCTCTCGGTTGACCTCCCTCCAATCAAAAAAATGTGAGGCTGAGTTAATCAGGCCCCGCTGATGACGGTTTTCCTGACTGAGCTGACTCTAAGGACGAGAACCCACCATCTTCGAAACGTTAAGTGGCCCCAGCCCTGGCGGTTTCTCTCCAAGACGCTTTGATTCACCTAAGTTTCCTGTTCTTTGATGGAGACTCAGCATTTTCCAGATGAATTCTTAGGAGTTTTAGAGATGTTGTTGCTAAAGTGAATAGCACCTTATTTTTAATTACTTTTTCCAGTTGATTACTGCTGACCTAGAGGGACGCTAATATTTTGCAAGCTAATCTTCCATCTGGATTCTTACTGAACTCTCTCATTACTTTTTTTTTGGTCTATTAACTCTTTAGGGTTGTTATATTGATATCTGTCACTTATCTGCAAACAATGATAGGTTAACTCCTTCCCTTTGATCCCAGAGCTTTCATTTTTCCTGTACCTGCTTGAGTTGGCAGGACTGATGTTTGCTCTGTTGGGCAGCTGCTGGGATGGCGGATCCCCTTGGCTTCTACCTGATCCCAAAGAGAAGGCTTTGAAACTCTCGAGATGTCTGCTATAGATTTTTGAAGGTCATCTATGTCAACTTAAGGAAGCTAGTCCCTTATTCCCATTTTTCTGAAAGAATATAAAAAGGTAGTAACTGATAACCTTTATCAAATACCTTTAATGCATCTATTGCAAAAATCATACAATTTTCCCTTTTATTCCATTAATGTGGATGGATCAGTTTCCTGATTTTAAACCATTGTGCTCTCCTGGGATAAGTCAAACTTGATGAGCATTTTTGTGTGATTTTCTTTTTCTGTTTTTAGCAAATGTGTGTGGGCTTCAATATAGAGACTAACAAGAGAGTCCAGCCTCAGGGGACATACATGGAAGCCGCTAAGAAAATCTGCCATTTCTTCAACTGAAATGCAGTTGGGGTTTTGGTGGCACCTGAAAAGTTGAGTTTTTTATATGCCATTTATTGACTTGGCTTATTAAACATAATTTCCTACTAATAAGTTTTGTTCGGGTGATTTGGGGCTTTCCATAAGAAACCAAGAGAGCTGACAGGCATGTTAGTTGCTATCCCCATGTGGTCCCAAAAGGTTTGACATTGTGAGGTGCCAGGTTTGGAGGAGGAAAGGAATGGACATGTCAGCAAAGACAGCATGCAAGAAGGCAACCAGAGGATGTGTGGTTCCTTTTTATTTCTGATGAAATTCACGTGCAATGGAACACTTGGCTCGTGAGTCAGCCACGGGATGGATTCAGACAAACACCCAAGCCCATGTCATCTAAACCCATAGATACTCCCTCTTGCCCCTTCCAACCCCCACGTTCCCAGAAGTGAACACAACTCGCATCTTTTCCCACCAGGCATCGGCTTTGCTCCAAGATGTCGGATGAGTGGATGATGTGGCAGGTGCCCTTCGGTGTCTGGCTTTTTTCACTGAACACAAAGTTTTTGATGTTTGTCCTTGTTTTTTAGTGCATCATTCCCTTTTATTGACGAGTGGAATTTCTGTGTTTGGACAATCCCTTCTCCCACGATGGACCGTTGGTCTCTTTTCTTTCTTTCTTTTTTCTTTTCTTTTTTTTTTTTTTGAGATTTTGAATAAAATTGTTAGGAACATGATTGAATGACTAAGTTTGTGGATGCACGTTTTCATATCTCCTGGGTAAGCCCTTTGGAGTGGGAGGCTGGGCCATAAGGGAACTTGTGCATTGAGATTTCTAAGAAACCATCAGACTTTCTTCCCAAATGCCCCAACAACATTTCAAGAAAGCCCTGTTGCTCCACACCTCTGTCAGCATTTGGAGTTGTCAGTTTTTTCCATTTTAACTGTTTTAGTGGGTATGTTTTTGAAAATATACTGTTGGGTCCAGTGAGCTAATACTCTGAGATTTTCCTGTCTTGCTTCATAAGGGAAATAAACCTCTGCTTTCCTTTCCTTTCTTTTCATTCCTTACTCTTATCCAGACTTGGATCAAACTGACTCCAATCTCTTAAAATGAAATGGGCTGTTTGGCTCCTTTTATTATGTTCCAGAAAATTTACATATGATAGGAAATATCTGTCCTTTGAAAGAACCCACCAGTAAACTGTCTTTTTCAAGAAGGGTGAGGTCTTTGCTTCTCCTTTTTGGACTATTTAACTTTTCTGTTTCTTCTTGGGCCAGGTTTGTCATTTTGAAGTTTTCCAGAAAAGTGTCCATTTTATCTCAGTCTTCCTTAAATACTCCTGTCTAGTAGTCTCAGCTTGGAATTAAAGAAAGATCTTTGATTCCACCCCAGGGCCGGAGGATTACAGGGGGAGCTTCTCCCTGAGCCAGAGTGGCAAGGAGATCCCCAATCAGGGGGAGCCTTCCTAGGAGAAGGTGGGAGAAGGTGGGCCTTGGGGTGGCCTCCAAGCCCCAGGACACACTGCACCTCAAGGCACCCCCCCTTCTCCTCCCAACTGTGGGGGAGCCCGTGTGACTGTATGAAGGGGGAGAGCAGGTTTCCCAGACAGAAGATCAGACAGATGGTGGGACTCAGTAACTCTGGGTCTGTGTGAGCTCTGGGGAGACTCCTCAGGGTCCTCACCTGGGAAATGATTGTGGCACCTGCCTCAGGTGTGTGCAGGGACCTGGTGAGATCAGTGAGATGAGGTAGGTGAAAAGTACGGTTTACAGCAGTCACTCCATAAATGTTTGTTTCCTAAGGTCCCAGAGGCTCTTGTACTCCTTTTAAAGTGTGAAGGAGAACATTCCGATGGAACCCGAGGCGGTGTGACCGCAGGCGGGGTGGTGGAGAGCTGACGGGGCCCCTCGAGAGCACACCGGCCCACCGGGTGTGAGGCGCCTCTCTCACAGTGTCTGTCGTGGACGTGTAACTCCCGGTCCCCACGACTGCCCCGGCTGGCTCACTGCCTGCAGGGCGCCTCCAGGCTGCGGCTCCGGGAGGGAAACCTAACCTGAGCCTGGACTCGCAGTAAGTTGACTGGAAGTGAGTTCGGAGTTGAGCGAGTGCAGACAGCTAGGATTTGCAGGGAAAGCACCGGTGAGGAGGGAGCCGCCAGAGAGTGTGCTCCAGGGAGACGCGGGAGCGCTCTTCAGCCTTCGGCCCTAATGTCTTGCCCAGGCCGTGAGGAGCCCACCAGGCCAGGGAAAGGACACGGGGAAGGAGCAGGCAGAGCGTTCCCGGAGCCCGCACAGGGCTGGGGTAGCGAGTGGTCCCACCGGCCAGGCTGGAGAGACTTGTCACAAAGCTGACAAGCAGCGCCAGCCCAGAGGGTGTGACAGAGCAGGGGCCAGATCAGCCACTGGCTGGAGGCTGCTCTGGGCTCGCCTGGACGGGCAGAGAATAAAGGCCAGAGAGGATCAAATCAGTTCCAAGTATCTGAACTGCTCTCTAGATGAAGCACAATAATATTTAAAAGAATCAACAAAACCTAGCACCCAAAAATGTAAAAATAAAAATGTCTAACAATCAGTCAAAAATTACCTAACATGCAAATTGAAGGAGCTGTCAGTGGCTAGGTCTTGGATAATTAGAGAAAAACATAAATAATGGTAGCAATGAGCCACAAGCCAAGCCAGCCTATAATGACACACCTAAATAATGTAATAAATGAATAAATGGGGGAGAAGGAAGACCTCTTCGTTACAGTAGAATTCCAATTAATAGATTTAGCATTAATGATGCATATAGACAGTCCTCATTTGGAAAACACCACAGTAATAATTGTTACAGGTAGTGGGTGAGAGTCTGATGGGATGCAGGATATTTGTGTAGCCACTAAGTCTCTCCCCACGAAATGCTTACTAATTACAAGGGAAACATAGTAACTTTGCAGAGGAGAAGTCTGGCAAGCACCAACTTAACCAAATGACCAAAGTTACTATCATAAGAAACAATCCATTTCAACACCAGGAGCCACCTGAGGTCGTGTTCTAAGAAGAGTCGGCATCATTTCCCAGGTGTTCTTCCTGAAAATGCATCACCTCAATCTAATAGTAAGAAAATATCAGACAAACCCAACGGAGGGACATTCTACATGACAAATAACCAGTGCTCTTCAAAAATGTCAAGTTAATGAAAGACAGAGGAACTGTTCCCGATTAGAGAAGATTCTGGAGATATGATAACAAATGCCATGTGGGTTGTGGATTGGATCTCAGACTAGAAAGAAGACAAAAGTGATAAAATTTGGTGAACCCCAAGTGAGGTCTGTGGCTGAGTCGACAATCTTGTATTAGTGTTAATTTCCTGATTTGCCAAATTGTATTAAGTTTCTGTTCTGTGTTAACATTAGGAGAAGGTGGGTGAAGAGTATATTGCAACTCTGTGTACTCTTTTTGTAACTTGTTAAACCTTAATTCACAGAAGCTTAAACCTTAATTCACAGAAGCAGGAATATGTGCCCCATGACTAAGAGAAAAACCAGCAGTAGAGATAGATCCAGAAATCACACATTGATAGAAATATAAGACAAGGGCATTAAAACAACTGTTATAAATATAATCCATGTTATTAAAAAGGCACAATAAGAAGGAAAAATAAAAGGTGTAAAAAGGCCCAAATTGAACTTCTAGAAATAAAATATACATGATCTGAAATGAAAAATACACTGAATGGGATTAACAGCAGACTAGGTACTGAAGAGGAAAAAAAGAATGGTGAATTTCAAGACAGCAATAGAAATTATCTAGAATTATATTAAATGAGGAAAATGACTAAAAAAGAATAATGAGTGCATCACTGAGTGGGTGAGGGCAGGGTAGCATAAAACAGTCTAACATACCCATAACTAAGATCACCGATGGGGAGAAAAAAGATGAAGGACATGAAAGTAGATGAGGAAATAATGGCTAGATTTTTCCAAATTTCATTAAAACTATAAACTCAAAAATCTAAGAATCTCAATGAAGCAGCAGAAATATACATGAAGAAAACCACACCAAGACACAGGATACTCAAATTGCTACAGTGATAAAGGGAAACTCTGATAAGCAGTCAGAGAATGAAAGACACATTGCGTACAAAGGAAAAGGTAAGTAAGCAGATTTCTCATGACTAACTATGCAAGCCAGAAGAAACTGAAGACCTCATTAAATTACCAAAAGAAGAAAGCAACCAGAATTCTATACCCAACAAAAATATATTTCAGAAATGAAGGCAAAATAAAGAATGTTTCAATCAAATAAAACTTGAGAGAATTTATGGTCAGCACTCAAGCACTTAAATGAAAGTTAAATAACATTCTTCACACAGAAGGAAAAGTATATCAGATGGAAGTATGGACCTGCATGGAGAAATGAAAAATACTAGAAGTGATAAGTATGTGGTAAATACTTTAACTCATCTAAAAATATTAAAAAGATAATTGGTAAAAAGAAAAACAATAACAATTGTATCAAATAGTTTATAACGTGGGAAGTAAAATTTATCACAATAGCACAAAAGATGGAAGGGGGGAAATGGGAGCATACTCTTGTAAGGTTTTTACACTATATGTGAAGCTGTATAACATTATTTGAAAGCACACTGTAATAAGCTAAAGATGTACATTTTAAGCTCTGGAGCAACCACTAAAAGAGAAAAGTTATAGCTAATGTCTTAGTTTCCTGGCATCTATCACAAATGCCACAGGAATTTCCTGGCTCACAGTTTCGGAGGCTGGAAGGCTTGCTTCTTCCCGGCTGTCCTGTCACACAGCGATGTCCTCTCCTTTCTCTTCTGGGTATTTTGACTACCAGCTTTTAGCTGTGTGTGTGTGTGAATTTTGTTCTGCTTAAAAAGGATTTCAATAATCCAGATTAAGACAAATCTCATCTTATTGGGCCACACCTTAACTAAAAACAACACCCTCAAGAAGTCCCATTTATGATGGGTTCACACCCACAGGATTGAGGGTCAAGACCAAGCACAGGTCTGACTCTGGTGCACCTGACTCTAAACACCACAGCTAATAAACCCATATTAGAGGTAAAATGGATGTCTTTAAATATGCATTTAATTCAAGAGGGAAGGAAAACAGGAAAAAAAGGAAGAAAAAGGAGATGGGACAAAAAGCAAAAACAAAGAGAAAAATAGATATATTTAGACCCAATTATACCTATAATCACATTTCATGTAAATGGTTTAAACATGCTAATTAAAAGGCAGGCTTTGTCAGACTGGATAAAAAAATCAAGACCCAAAACTAAATGCAGTGTACAAGAAACCCACTTTAAATATGAAGACACAGATAGGCTAAAAGTGAAAGGATGGATAAAGATATACCACTCAAACGCCAATGAAAAGAAAGCTGCAGTTGCTATAAAAGCTCCATTAAAGATAGATTTTAGAATAAGAAATATTTCCATGCATAAAGAAGGATATTTCATAATGATAGAGGGGCCAATTCTTTAAGATGATATAGCAATCTTTAATGTTTATGCTTTAAATAACAGTTTCAAAATGAAGCAAATCATATAGACTCACAAGGAGAAACAGACAAACACACATTTATAGTCTGAGACTTCAACTATCCTCTGTCAGTTATTGACAGGACAAGTAGACAGAAATTCAGTAAGGATATAGAAAACTTTAACAACACGATCAGCCTACTAGACTCAATTGACATTTGTAGAGCACGTCACTAAACAACAGCAAAATAAACAATCTTCCCATGCACATATAGGTTAGTGGCAAAGGAAGACCATATTATGGGCAGAAAACAAATCCCAATACATTTAAAATGATTGAAATCATACAAAGTGTGACCACAACAGATTTAAACTAGAAACCAATATCTGAAAGATATTTGGGAAAAATTCCCAAGTATTTGGAAATTAATCAACACACTTCTAAATAACTCATGGATCAAAAGATAAATCACAATAGAAATTAGAAAATATTTTGAGCTCAATAATATGAAACACAATATTTTAAAAATTTGAGTGATGAGGTTAAGCAGTTTTAGAGGACATTTTGTAACATTACATTCTCATAATAGAAAAGAATGATTTCAAATTAATGACCTAATTTCTCTCCTTAAGAAACTATAAAATGAAGAAAGGATTAAACCCAAAGTAAATAATAAGTACAGGAGCAGAAATAAACAAAATAGAAAACAGAAAACCAATAGAAAGAACCAATAAAAGCAGGTCTGCATCACGAAAGAGTTATCAATATTGATAAACCTCTAGCCAGACTGATCAAGAAAAGAAAAGAGGAGGCACAAATGATCAGTACCAGAAATTAAAGAGATGATAGCACTACAGACCCTACAGACAATAAAAGAATTAGAGAACATCATGAAAAACTTTATGCCAGTAAATTGGAAATCTAAAATAAAAATTGATAAATTCCTTGAAAGACACAAATACCAACATTTGCTCAAGAAGAAACAGATACAGGTGACATATTTGTCTATGTGTAAAATTCACAGGAGAGATGAGAAAAACTACAAGAACTAATAAGTGATTTTAGGAAGATCACAAGATATAAGGTCAATACAGAATAATTAATTGTATTTCTATATACCAACAAATAGAAATTGAAAATTGAAAAAAAAACACTTACAGTAGCATCAAAAATATGATATACTTAGAAATAGCTCAATTAACAAATAACGTGTAAGACTTGTACATTAAAAACTACCAAATATTGCTGTGAAAAATTAAAGACCTAAATACACAGAGAGATTTACCATGTTCCTTGACTGGATGGTGCAATATTGTTAGGATGTCAGGTCTTCTGAAACTGATCTATGAATTCAACGCAATCTCAATAAAAATGCTTTCTTATAGAAATTGATAAGCTACTTGTATGTGGTAATGCCAAAGGACCTAAAATAGCCTAAACAATTTCAAAAAAGAAAAAACATATGGAAGGACTTATACTATATTTCAAAGCTTATTACAAAGCAACAGTGGTCACATCAGTGTGGTATTGTCATAAGGACAGAACTACAGATCAATACAATGGAATCAGAGAATCAAAAGAATCAGAGAATTAATGCAACAGAGGGTCCACCTATAGAACCAAGCATATATGGCCAATTATTTTTGACAAAATTGCCAAGGCAATTCAATGGGAAAATCACGGTCTTTTCAACAAATGATGCTAGAGCAATGGGTCACACACAGGCATAAAATGAATTTCAACCCTTACCTCATACCATATAAAAAAAAACTCAAAATGGATCCTAGACCTAATATAAGAACTAAAATTAGAAAACTTTTGGAGAAAATATAGGAGAAAAATCTTAGTGACCTTGTGTAAATATAAGTATTTTAAAATAGGACAGAAACCAAACCATAAACCATAACTGAAAAAAATTAATAGGATGTTATCAAATGTAACACTTTTGTCCTTCAAAAGTTTGAAGAACTGTAAAGAAAGTAGTTAAGGCTTCTGTTAAGAAAATAAAAAGGCCAGCCACATATTGGGAAAACAGCATTGTGAATAGCATGTCTAGGAGGAGACCCTGGATGACAAAATGCCTGGGTGACAGAAGGAAGGGTCCCGGCACTCGGTGGCTGTGCCGGGACCACCAGGTCTCTCCACGGCAGGATCTGTGCTCTGAAGTTACACTAAGCACAATTTAGTCTCTGGTGCCTTCCCATTTTCCCAAGCTTCTAAGACCCTCGCTCTGCATACTCACGGGCCAAGAGGCCCTGGCTGGGCTCGGCTGCCCCCTCGCTGGGCTACACTCATTCCCGTGCACAGGTTCCCTGAGCTTCACTAGCAGACAGGGGCAGGGGGGCTCCAGGTGCCCAGTGGGGCAGGCTGCTCAACTGCCAGCAGGTGGGCACCCAGCAGGCACAGACCCTTACCCTCCTGGGGCTGGCGATCCCACCGGCAGGGGTCCCCGTGGGAGGGCGTGGCTCCCGTTGGTGCCAGGGATGTGGTGAGGCTGCTGGACCAACACTCAGAGGCCATTTGGAAGACGTCCACCTCAGTGGGCAGAGGGTAAAGGATCACAGCGCGTTTATTCTGGCAGAAATGGGAGAGAAAATAACGTAGCCTTTATAAGGGAGTCAGCGGAATATTTTACAATTCTTCCCCAAATCAACGAAGCCATTTTCACAATATAAAATGGGTAAAAAATGTAATTATTTCAAGGTGTCCTCCACCTCCAACTCACTTGAGGCCTACAGCTTAGGAGTTTTTAAAAATACATATATTTAAAGCAAATATTATTGCAAATGACTTCTCTGTAATTTGGATTAATTGCTTTTGGTTTTTTCTGGAAATGAAATCTTTAAGGCAAACTCATAAAATTCTGTAGCACAGGGCAGCTGTTCCTGCTTGCCTCATTTTCAGAGCCCAGTGCCACCCCCCAGGGGACATCTGTGGGTCACTAAGTCACCTTTTGTGCCAAGAACCTGGAGGAGCCTGTGCCTTGCCCCACAGGGCCCTCCATCAACCACAGCCCCTGCCCACTTCACGGCACCTCATGAGATGAGACCCTGTGAGCTCAGCATGGCCAAAAACCCAGCCCCTGGCCCTGGCTGGGTCATCACCACTTCCTCTGAAGGGCGAGCTCAATGGCTCAGCATGGCCCACTTGGTGAGATTTGGGGATCCACCCGACAAAAATCGGGCTGGCAGGTGGCTGGGAGGAGCTTGGTTCTGGCCGTGCCCAAGATCATGGGAAACGTGTGGCCATGTGTGTTTGGGGCAGGGGAGGGTAGTGAGTAAAGGAGCCAGGCTGCACCCCACGCCCCTGGGACTTGCTCCCCGGCTCCCCCTGATGCGGGAGGCCGGGTGAGGCAGTGGCAAACATAGAGAGGATGAAGGAAGCCACCTCCGGACGGCCACAGGTCAACCAGCAGGACCGGGGGTACACGTGTGTATAGTGCTACAGAGGGTCACGGAGGACGAGGACTGGGCAGTGGCCACTTAGACAAGTCCAGGGACCCTTGAGGGCAGTTTCAGCAGAACGAGGGGCAAAGGGCAGGGGGCCAGAACAGTGTCACGTGGTGGCCGCTCACTTGGCTGCTTCAAGCACATCACCACACGTGCTCCTTGTGGCGACCCCGAGAGGTGCCAACGTCTTTCTTGTAGAGAGTGGGACCTGTACCCAGACCAGGAACTGTGCTCCCTCAGGATGCAGGTGAAGTGGGTAAGGAGGTACCAGCCCAGGCCCCAGGGAGCTCTACCCCAGGGCCAATGGCAGACAAGGATCCCACCTGGTTGTTAAGATGGAATTTACCATTGGAGGCAGCAGGTGAGAGAGTACAGAGACCTGGAGTCACGGGCTAGCTCTGTCACTGACTGTGCACTCTGACCTTGAGCAAAGCCTTTCCCCTACCAGGCCTCAGTTTCCCCATCAGTGCACCGGAGGGATCCATCCGTCTACCCGTCCATCCACCCACCCACCCACCCATACATATATACATATGTACATACATCACCCACCCACCCTTTCACCCATCCATCCATCCATCCACTCACCCATCATCTATCCACTCACCCATCATCCATCCACTCACCCATCATCCATCCATCCATCCATCCATCCATCCATCAAAAAATGATCTATTGAGCATCTATAACATGCCAGGCAGTGAAGACATCAGAGAAAGTAAAGCAGGCAAGAAGCCCACCCCGTGGGAACTGACACAACCAGGGGCTGTATGGGGTGGGGGCAGGTGGGCAGCAAGAACAGTCATTCTGGGACCAGCCAAGGGCTTTTGCTGTAGGAACGGTAGGTGTGAGTCGGTGGCCCAGCGGTGGCTGTGGCCATGGGGAGAAGCAGCAGACCATAAAGGGACAATAACTGCTCTTCCTGGGTGAGGAGCAGATGTGTGCCCCAGGCTAGGCCCAGGGGTAGCTCACCTGACCGCCTCCTCCAGCCGCCACCGCGACAGAGCCACAGGCCATGCTGAGCAGACCCCCGGGGCCCTCCCGCGCCCACGGCCAGAGGGGATGGGGCACAGGGGCTCTACCCAGGGAGGTGTGGGAGGTGGGGATAAGCATAATAGAAAAAAAAGTTATAATACCTTAAAATCCCATCATTCCAAGAAGCCACTGTTAGTATTTCCATGTTGGTTGCTAAAGTGTTTTTTTCCTGGATTTCAGGGACTTAACAGTATGGCCAACGATAGGTGTCCATACTGTGCTCACTGTCATATATTTAGGTTAATTACCCCCCTCCCCTCCCTCCCCTCCCCCTCCCTCTGTAAACAGCACCAGGATTACATCCTCAAGCAAATGCATTTCTGTCCCCGGAACAGGGCCACGTGCCACTTCCTTTAAATCTAGCCCTGTGGGTGATGGTGGGACGGCCAATGCGGGACCTGGGATGAGAGCTCTCCACGCTGCCCTGTCCTGGAGCCACAAGGTCCATCGAGGAGCCCAAGACCACTGTCCTCCTGTGCCCCCTCCCCTCAAGGCCCTCGGCTGCCACAGGGCAGCAACTTCCTTTCTCCTGGACACACCAGCTCCTCTTGACTGCCCAGCCCTCCGCCCTCTCCTCCCCTCCGAGTGCCCAAGACCCCTGTTCTGGGAGACCCTGGTGGGCCCACCCTGCCCCATTCCCCCACCTGCCCTCAGGAGGCAGCTGCGGCCCACCCCAGGCCTCCCCTTGGCAACTCCATGTGGCTCTAACCCTGGGCGGGCGCGAGTTTCCCAGAGCCTTTCCCCTACCTGCAGCAGGGACCTGCGTTTCCAGAGACCAGGAGGGGGGTGGAGTGCAGGTGGGTCATTGGCCCGGCCCGGCCACGTGCAACTGCTGCTCCCCGGGGTGGCTCAGGGTCAAGGCCAGACTGGGGGTCACAGCTCTCCAGCGGCCACCAGCCAAGTTCCACCAGCTACCAAGTCGGTTACTAGAGCGGAAATGGGGCTCCAGTTCACTCCCCAGGACTCAGAACCCCTCACGGCTGTCCTTTGGGGAGCACACACAGCAGAGCTGCCAGCAGAGACCAGGACACCACACCAGGGCCCCTGCCCACCGAGAGGAAGGGCGCACAGCCTTCCCCAAACAGTCGCAGGCCCTGCGGGACGGGGCGGTGGGTGACACCCATGAACGGTGCCACCTCCACACACCCCCAACCACAATAAAGAGGGTCTTCGGGTGCTCAGCCCTGAGGGTGGAGGACAAGGGAGCAGGAGGCAGCTGCCCACTTTCGACAGCTGAATGCGCCGATCCCTGGATGTGCCCAGAAGGGGGGGCGGGGCGGCAGTCCTGAACAGGGTGGAGAAAGGTGGGATTTTACCAGACTTATAACAAAGGCCACCCCCAAACTCCGGGAACTAGGGGTGCCACAGGTGGCTATGAAGGAAGACTCCAGCAAAAGGGGTTCGTGAACAGTGTGGATTCCTGGGTCCCCTACTCCATGACACCCCAAATCCCAAGTTGTACCCCCTGGAGAGTGGGCAATGCTGGCTCGATGCCTCCTCCCAGTGCGGCTCCCAGAAGACTGGCTGCCAGGCGCCCCCGACCTGGGCCAGAAGCTTCCCTAGGGAATCCAGTCAATCCCTGTAGATGCTAACACCGGAGTTCTCAGGGACCCCATTGGGGGGCTCTCAAAGGCCACAGGCCCTGCCTCACTCCCAGATCGCCCCACTCCTGGGCAGGGAGCCAAGGAAAGGGGGGCACCGAAACAAACTCAACCACACCACTGGAGGACACAGGATGACGTGTGCAGAGGAAAATGTCATACTCTCAGGTTCCCAAAGAAAACTGGGGGTAGAAAATCACCAACAAAGTAGTTCAAGAAAATTTCCCAGAGCTGATGGACATAAGTCCTCAGTTTAAATGAACCCACGGTGGTGGAAAACAAACTCACACCAGGCACACCACTGTGAAATATTGGAACGCTTGGGACCAAGAGAAGAGTCTATAAGATTCCAGAGAGGAAAAAAATAGGACACAGACACAGAGCCTTAGGAAACAATTTCCTCGGACTTCTCAGTAGCTTTCCTGGAAGAAGAAGACATTGGGACAATGTTCCTAAAATTCGGAATGAAATCATCTTACCTAGAGTTCTACACCTGGTCAAGCCAGCATCCTAGCGTGGGGGTAGAACAAAGACATTCTCAGAAACGCAAGGTCTGAAAAAGCTGATGCCCCACACATCCTTTCTCAGAAGTTACTAGAGGATCTGCTCCACCAAAACAAGGAAGTGAACAAAGAAAATAGGGGCTCTAGCCGTCAGGAGAGCCACAGAGGGCGGCTGTGCCCGGGCGAACCGTGGCAGGTTGTGTCTTGGGAGAGAGATGCAAATCTACAGGGACCGTGCCCTCATTTTAACCCTGGGCAAGCCTGGCTTGGATTCGCAGCTTGACCACGGACTAAAGTTCCTGCTTCCTCCTCGTCTTCAGCCCCGTGGCTGCTGCCACAAACTACCACAAATTCAGTGGCTTAAAAGAACACAGACTTACTATTTTACAGTTCCACAGGTCAGAAGTCCGAAATGGTCTCAATGGGCTAAAAAAAATCAAGGTGTCAGCAGAGCTGCGTTCCTTTCTGGAAGTTCTAGTGGACCGTCTGTTTTCCTGCCATTGCCAGTTTACAGAGGCTGGCTCACACCCTCCTTTCCGTCTTCAGAGCTGGCAATGTCTGGTGCATAGGGCTGACCTGACTTTTCTGCCCTCTCCTTCCACATTTAAGGACGTCTCTGATTCCACCGGACCCACGCAGGTAATCTACGATAATCTCCCTAATTTCAGGTCAGCTGATAAACAATCCAAATCCCACCTGCAACCTTAATCCCCGGTCACCATGTGAGGCGACACAGCCATGGGCCCTGAAGATGGGGGTTCAGCCCCGTATTCTGCCCACCCCTCCCAGACTGGTTTGGCCAAGGACCCTCCTTCACCCCAAGAAGGGTTCCTCCCAGATCTGCTGCTGAGGCTGAAGGAAGACTGTGGTGTGCTTAGGAAAATGCAGAACCTCCCACAGCCCTGAGGGCCTTTGGGCCAGGTGTCCCAGGATGCCCACTGCTCGCACCTGGACCTCCACTCCAGCCACCCGGCCACTCCCTCTCCCTCCAGGCTCCCGCCATCACCTGTTGAAATCGCACCTTCCCCACCCCCAGCTCCCCTCCCTTCCAGGTATTTTGTTCGTGGCTGCCTTTCCTGTGGGGAGTGGGCCCCGTGTTTGGGGGCAGGGTGCTCATCTGTCTGTGTCATCCTCTGCTGCGTCCTCGGGGCCCACGGCAGTGACCGGCCGGTGCACAGTGGGTGGGTGGGCAGCAAGTGTGTCCCCGGTGGGCAAAAGGCCTGCACCCCAGGCCTGCTGGGCGCCCGGCCGCGCTCAGCCCTGAGCTCCCCCGGCTTCTGACCGAGGGTCTCCGGCCAAGCCCGGGAGCTGGAACTGGGCTCTGTTGTGACCCCACTGTGCCCAGGGGCCTCCGCCTGCCCTCCCGTCCACAGCTGGGCTTCTGCTTGCGACTGTGTTCCACACCCAGCAGCATCTATTTATCAGGGTCTGTATTAGGCGATGACACTGTAAGTCACATCCAGGGAACGGGTGACCTAAAAATCGGGGTTGTGGCTACCCCGGGGCTGGAGGGAGGGGATGCATTGGGAGCAGTGCAATGTGGAGGTGGCTTTGAAGAAATGGCGATGTTTCTCCTTTCCCCAAGTGCTGGGTACACGTGCCCCCTTCGTGCTCTTTAAGCTGGGCATGTGTGCTTAATACACTCTTACCAGCATCCTCATTTCAAAATTAAGAAATAAATGTTTTAAAGATGAACATACTATTTCTTTTTAACCTACAGCCTTAGTAGCGTTTTGTTTTCATACGGCTTTATTCAGATATAATTCCCGCAGCATAAAATTCATCCTTTTAAAGTGCACACTTCAGTGGTTTTTAGTATATTCACAGAATTATGCAACTGTTACCACTATCTAATTTTATAACATTTTTATCTCTCTGAAACGGACCCCCGTATCAGCCCCATCCCCCACTCCTGCCCCCACAACCACTAATCGACCTTCTGCCTCTGCAGACTTGCCAGTTCCAGACGTTTCCGGTGATGAAGCCATGGACCCCATGGCCGCCTGTGATGGGCTCATTTCACGCAGCCCCCAGTTTCCGAGCTTCACCCATGTCGCAGTCTGGGTCGGCACCCCTTCCTTTCCACGGCTGAGTAACGGCCCCTTGTCAAGGAGGCCACATTCCTTTCAGTTCCTCCTCCGTGTCCACCTGACGGAGAGGCCTGACGCATCCCAGCACAGTCTCGGTTCTGAAAGGCCCAGACGGGCCTTGAGCTTCGCTGGAGCTGTAGACAAATCCTCAGGGAAGGTGCGGCGGCCTCAGGGGGATAAAACCGTTTTCACGATTTAGACCCAGCTCTACTGTGCTGACCCCGACAGACAAGCTTCTGAAGACGTCCTGGTCTGAACAGAAAAAAAAGACAGTCGTGAGGATGCCCGAGCAGGTTTTTCTTATTTAGCAAAAGCACTGGCGCGCACACACACACACAGACACACACACACTCACACACACACTCACTCACACACTCACACACACACTCACAGTCTCACACACGCACACACGCACACTCACAGTCTCACACACACAGACACACTCTCACACACACTCACAGTCTCACACACACTCACACACACAGTCTCACACACACTCACACACACACACACTCACTCACACACACACTCTCACACACACACACTCACACACACACAGGAAAATCACTGAATGCTGAGTTGATTGGAGAGGCGGCCCTCAATGAGTGACATCATTCCAAGAACATAAATCTTGGTTTGCATGATTTATTTATGTTAAGAAATCCACATATGATGCCGAGTTTTGAATGGCTTTGTTTAAGTGATAGTTTCTCCTTTTTCATGAAATTTGAAGCTATGATAAACAGCTCCAGCTGTAAAAATTAAAGGCAGAGGTGAAGTGGAGGTGATTATTACAGGAAAATGCTGAGTGGGGGGGGCATTTGGCCCTTCCATCCTCCAAAATGAAAATTACCCTCTGCCACAGTGTGCCACGAACAATTACCTGCTGCTTATTAATTAACCTCTCTTAAAAGCACCGCCTTTCTACTAGAAACTGTGATTTCTCTAATGCGGAAACTGGCTGGTTCGTGTTTACTAGAACAATCGTGTCCCACGCGGTCGGGACTGAGCACACACTTAGCAGACATCTTTTTAATGGCACATTTTATGATTTGAAATACTGTACTAGAAGCCTGAATGCTGAACAAGACTTGTTTGGTACGTCAGCCCCAAACTGACGCTCCCCAATTCAATGGGCTGGACCAGTCCTGGGGTGGTTCCCCGCCTTGAGCAGTGTCCCCTCATGGGGCAGACACCCCCCACCCCAGGTGGGTGCTGGGGACGGAGGAGGAGTGGGGACTCTGAAGAAATCCGGACTTCAAGTGGCTGAGCCTGCCTAGCTAGACCCAGGTGAACATATGTCTCCATCTCCATCAGGGCCAAGTGGGGCGCCGTGAGGCCAGAGCATCTCCAGGGAGGGGTCCCCACCATCTGTGCCATGGTGCCTCTGTCCCCACACACACCTTGAAGACGGGGTGATCACTTGCAGCATGGCTTTGCAGTCCCCTGAATCTTACTGCTACCTCCGATGACGTCAGGGATGTCACCAAACAGCAACTTCAGTCTTCCTTCAGGCTGCAGAGAGCCAAGCGTCACTTTCTAATCACTCAGAAGCCTCCAGTCATTCATTCCTGACTTATTCATTCATTCATTCATCCACTCATTCACAGGACACCAAGGCAGGCTGGGGTGAAGTACTGGGGCTTAGCAGGTGGGTAAGATGACCTCAAAGTTCCAGGTCCCATGAGGAGACACCCTCACACCAGCTGACTGCAGGTTCTGGGGAGCTCGACCTTCTGGGGCCTCTCCCATAGGATGGATGGGTGGATGGGTGCTGGCTCTGAGGCAGGGTGTGGGCACCTTGGCCTCCCACAGGACTGGGTGGCTCCATTCTGGCCAGACAACTCCAGGGCAGCCCAGGGGTGGGCAGCAGGCAAACTCCCCCGAGGTCAGGGGCCAGAGGGATTTGTGGAGACCTGCATGGAGCCGTGTGCAGCCAGCAGCTCCCAGGGGGGCCTGCCCTCAAGCCTGGGCCCCCAGCCCAGGGCAGGAGCGGGCACTCCACCCTAAAACGCGATCTCGGAGCCTCTGAGACTGGGCCTTGGCACTACGAGAGGGAGTGCACGTGGGGAGGGGGCAGAGGGTCCCCACAGCCTGAAGGGGACCTGCCATCAACAATCACCAAACCAACAACCCGTCACAAAGACCCTCTTTAACTGCATGCCAAGAAATACTTCCAGGACCCTGCACCCCCATTTGACAGGTAGGGAACCTGGAGGGGCTGGCAGGGGAGGTCCCACAGGAAGCGTGTGGAGGAGCAGGGCAACCCTGCCCCCAGCTCTCTGCTTGCTGTGGGGCCACAGCACAGATGGACTAGGGGATCAGGGCCTGTGGGGGTGCATCCACTCAACCAGGCCCTCTTCTTCAGGTGTCCTCTGCAGCCCCACCCCCAGCCCCAACCCCGCACTCCTATTATAAGGCACTGACTCTGTTGGGGGGGGGTGTCTTCCCCATGAGTGGGGCTGCTCAAGGCGGGGGACTACACCATCCTCACCCGTGTCCCCAGGTCTGGCACACAGTGGGTGCTCAGAAAGCTGCAGGCGCCCTGCCACATCCCGCCACGTTCCTTCACTGGGGGTCTGGGTCCCAGGCAGGGTGCCAGCCCGCAGGGAGAGGATGACCCGTAGGAGCCTCCACACCGCCACCCCCCCCACCCCCAGGTCCCGAGGCTGGGGGAACAGGGCCGAGCGCTGAGCTGCGTGTGCCCGGTGGGCTTCTTCCAGCGCCGTGGGGACTGGGGCGCTGGCCCTGATCCGAGAGGACGCGCTGCCGACGGATTCCATCATTCTCGGGTGACAACACTGAAGAGGTCGTTTTTTCCTTGCCGGTGGGCAGCGGTGGGGGTGGGGGGTCCTTGCCGGCTCCGGGAGCCGCATCTCCAACGCCAGTCGGGCCGTGAATGATTTAGCAGCAAAGAGGCGCGGTGGAGGGAGGAGAAGGACGTCCGCTGGGGCGCCCACCCTGGCCGCCCCGGCCCCCTCCCCTCCCTGTCTCCTCGGTCTTGCCCAGAAGCGACGGGGGGCCCGGGAGGTTTGCTCCGGCCGCTCCCCTCCCCCTGCGCCCCGCCCCTCCCTGCCCGGCGCGGGCAAGCTAGTTCAGAGCGGATCAGCCCAGCTCCCAAGGTCATGCCCCGCCGGCCCCCACCGGCCCCGCCCGCCTCCCGCGCCGGGAAAGCTGCGTCCACGGTGCTTAGGGGTTGGGGGGCGTCTTTCCTCCTGCGAGCTCAGCAGGGATCAGGGCCTCGGCCTCCGGTCCTCCCTCCCCAGCCCCAGCGCCCGCCCCGGGGCTGCCTCCCCACCCGGCCTCGGAGAGCGTTTTGGGTGCAAGTGGAGTCACCGGCGAGTTGGAGCCCGGCGCGTTAAACTTCGCAGCACTCCAGGTCCCTAAAGGAAACCAGGGGTCCCGGGCTGGCCAAGCCCAGCCCTGGAGAGAAGAGTTCCCGGATGGAGGAGGGGGGGGGTCAGGGGCGGACAGAGATGGCCCGAGAGCCCCCCGGGCTGCCCTCTCGGGCGCCGCTTCTGAGCCCCCGGGACGCCCGAGGAGGGTCAGCGACGCCGGCGCCTGCGCTCCGCCCGCCGCCTTCAGTCCATCCGCGGGTTCTCTCCCGCCAACCCCACAACAAACCAGAGGAGCGGGGCGGGGGTGGCCCCATTTCACAGATGGGGAAACTGAGGATGGAAAAGCCATCTCCGCTGCTCCTCCTTCTGGGTTATGTCTACCGGGAACAGGTCCTGCCGGACCAAAGGCAAAATTTGGTTTTCAAACTAAGAGAGGAGGTGGGGCCGGGGCCTCGGCCGCTGAGAGGACGGACAGGGGACGGTTCGCAAGGAGATGTGGATTCGGGCGCAGGCTGGCGCCGACTGGGGAGCTCTGGGCCGTTTGGGGATGCGAAAGGCGGGCTCCAACTCAGGGGCTCCCGGGGCGCTGCCTCTGTGCCCGGGAAGCGGCGCGGCTCGCCGTTTTCGTTGCTGCCAGGGCCCTGTGTGCACGCGCCGCCCGGGCCCGGAGCCGGAGGAAGCGGCCGGTCTACACGGGCCGCGTTCTGGGACGGCCACAGTGTTTACTCGGCCACGCGCAGCTTCGCGGATGCCGCAGGGCCGGGGCGCCCCGGAGGCGCAGTTGTCCCGGTGTGTGGGGCGGCCTGGACCCCGGCGCCTCAACTGCACGGGGTGAGCGTGCGGCTCCGGAGCACACACGGCGCAAACAGCGCACGGGGATTCGTGGGCGCATTTTTAAAGATTCTGTGAACAGGCGGGAAAGCGTGGGTAACCAATTCCGTTTATTGCCCCGGGCGGCGGGAGCCCACGCGCACTGCAGGAGCCCCGCGGCGCGGCGGCTGCCGGGTCCCGGCCACCGTGCGTGTCCCAGGATGGGGTCATTGGGGTCCTTTCGGCACATTCTCGCGGCGCCGGTGTGAGCCGTGTTCGGGAGCCCGGTCCGTCCCGGGATCAATCGGGGAGAGGTCAAGGAGTTCAGGTTTCAGCCTCAAGTCCTTAAGAAAAAGGACGCATGTCTGCGCAGAGAGCTTGCGGCCCCCGACGGGCCCCCAAAGCGCGCGGGGTGCAAAACCCAGCCGAGGAATCCCACGCTGGCGAGGCGGGGGTCAGCTCGGCAGGGGCCATCAGGCGGCTACTGCCTCGGCGCCCACAGCCAGCCCAGCGCGGCTTCCCTGGGATGCCCAACGGCCCAGGACCGCGGTGGTCCCCGCAGCCGCACATCTGGGGTTTTGTTGGAAACCGGCTGGAAGCTTTCACAGTCCTCGGAAGCCACGGTCGGGATGCGTTCCTGCCCCTCTCAGCAGCCCACTCCGGGATGGGAAAGGAGGACGGTGCTGGTTCCGGGAGGCCCCGACTCTGAGCAGCGTGGGGAAGAGAAGCTCCTTGTGGATCAGCTTCTAAAGATGCCAGAAACATAGACCTGTGTCCTTCTGTCCTTTCCAAGTCATGGCAAGTCTCCCCGCTCCCCAGCGGTGGAGATACTGACCCCAGAATCTGGGGGCTCCTGCAGCCCCGGCCTAGACCCGAGGCCGAGGCAGCCCCCTGCTGTGGAGCAGGCAGCCCTGGAGAGGGAGGAAATGGCCCCTCCGGTTGCCCTCCCCCCACTCTACTGCGAGTGGCAGCCCGGCCCCAGGCCCCAGGCTGCGAGGCCTTGCCACTCAGCCCCCCGCTGAGCCCAGGCGGACCACCTCCGCTCCCCGTCTGCGGTCTCTGGCCTTTCTGTTGCTCAAATCTCAGGGTCTGGGAGACATTCCCACCAATTGTGGTGCCGGAAACTGTGCCCAGAAAGCAAGATCCCCCTTTCGGCGAGACTCGGGTGCCCGTGACGGGGGTGGGGCGAGGACCGGCTGTCTGGACCGCTCCCGTCACTCTCAGATCTCCCTGGGTCTCCAGGAGAAACCTGAATATAAACTAGGGGAGATGCCGCTTTTACTCTCCAGAGTTTCTCTGAGCAGGAGCTGGGAGTGAGCAAACCTCGACCTGGAATCTGATGGAGGGTGGCCGAGAGGCCGTGCCCAGTTTAACCAGCACAAAGGGACAGCGAGGGAGTAGGTGAGAACGGCCAGGTCAGCGCATTCTGCTGGGCAGCCCGTGCCCACCTCCAGGCACCCACGACTTGCAGCAGGGACCCCCATCTGAGGACCTGGGAGGGCGGCCGGGCCTGCTCTGAACCCCACCCCCACAGAGCACATGGTGGAGCTGGCATGGTTCACGGGGCCTGGCTGAGCACAGGGACCCTCTAGTCCGTGATGCCTGGTTCTAGGAGCCCTCGGAGGACCCAGGTGCGTTCCTACTACCCCTGGGATTCTCAGGGGACCCTAGACTCTCAAATCCCCCTTACTTCCTGCCCACTCTAGCGCTGCAGGACCAGCTTTTCTCGTTCTCCCAAACCCGGCCTTTTACACATGGTTAATCTGATAGTGGGTCTCCAGCCAGTGGGAACCAGGTGGCGCTCCCAGACGGAAATGGGGTCCATGGGCTTCTTCTCTGCCTGGCGTGCAGAAGTTGGTGGTCAAGGTCTCCTCTCCTGCCCCACAGCCCCCCCCCCCCGCGCTAGACCCCAGCAAGGAGTCAGTTCCAAAACTTGCTAGCAGTGTGCAATTGTCTGCTGTGGGACGCGTCTACACTGCCAACCTGCTCCCCACTGCCTGCACTGCCTCCCCGAGGGAGCCGGCACCGAGTTCACCAGGGCCTTGGTGGGGAAGGCCTCCACCCCCAGGGCGTGGTCCCAAGTCTCCCCAAAGCTTGGCTCACATGAAAACTGCCATTAAACCTTTCAGTGCGAAGGAAAAGAAAACGCCCCCCTTTTCTCTGCTGGGTCCCCACTTGCACATACTCGATCCTCTAAATCGTTAAATATCCTTGCAAGGTGGAGACACGGAACCAAACCCCCTGGGAGGAACCCTGTGTGACCTTCCCCGCGACACCCTCTCTCACGCAGCTCCTCAAAGCCTGGCCTGCTCTCTGCTTCTAAGTCTGGCCACGCGGGGGCAGGGCCTGGCCAGGCCAGGACCCAACCTTGGCCAGGGCCCTGGCCTTGGCCGTGGTCTGCCTCGGCTCCTCCAGGCAACTGGGGAGCGATGGTTGCCGCCGGAGCTGCTGCAGCTTGGCTGACTCCCCGGACAGCCTGGATCCCTGGGTGCCCCTCCCCAGGCAGGGACGGGGCTGCAGTGCCTCCCCTCCCCGGCCCCCAGCATGGCCAGGCCACCGTCTGCTCCCCACACCTCCTGCTCTTCTCTAGAGGGAAGGGCAGGACTGCAGAGCAGGGCTGGGCTAGAAGAATTGCCTCTGGAGCTGAGGGAGGGAGCCTGGAGAGGGCCTGCATGAGCTGGGACACCTCCAGAAGAAGGCTGGGCGTTGGATAACCTGGGGGCTGCAGGGGAAAGGGAGGCGGGTGAGGGGGACTAGGGACTCTCTCTGCAGGTAGTGCACTTCACAGGCACCACTGCACCCTCCTGAGTCCTCATACTGAACCCTGCAAGGCGGCTCCAAGGAGGAGCAGGGGTTCCTGGGGCACAGAGCTATGGAGGTGACCTTGTATCCCTGCGACCCGCGGCCCAGCCAGGTTAGGCTTGCCAGCAGGGAGCCTGTCCTTGGCTGAGGTTAGACCCAGCAGCCTGTTTGCCCCTGGGCCTAGCGGCTTCCCTCCCCTCCCCAAGACCCACCCTCCAGGGGGAGGGGAAGGCGTTTCTGAGCCACCAAGGACTGAGGCAGAGTCCTCACACCCTCATGGGGACTCCCCCAGTGACCCCCCCCAGAACTTGACTTGGAGGTCCCAGTCCCCTTGGAGCTCGGCAGCTCCCAAGCCCAGCCCGCAGGGAAAGGTGGGTAATGGGGAGACAGGCCGCAGTGGGACCGCGGGGAGCGGGGCCTCACGCCGGTGGGCATGGCCCTGTCTCTGTCGCAGGCAACACTCACCTGGGGCCGGAAACAGCAGAGGCCGCAGCCTGAGATCCAGAGCCTGGGCAGACAGCCCTTCTCCGTCCAGGGTGGCGAACCGGGCGCGGCAGGGCACCCCGGGCCCAGGAGCTGCGTTCAGGTTCCAGTCCCGGCAGGGCAGCGGGCGAGGACCGCGGACCAGCGAAGGCGGAAGGCCCAGCGCACCGCCGGCGCCGGCGCCTGCCAAGCCGGGATCGGTCGGGCCCCTCCACAGAGTGGCGTCGGCCCTGCGCCCCCTCCCCATCCGGGGCGTCTCTGCTGGGACCCCGGGGTCTCCGGGTGAGCTCTTTGGCCGCTTTCGTTTCAGCTCTTTCAACGGAAAGGCGCAGCGTTCCATATGCAGGTCTCGGTGGTGGAGCTACCGGTCTCATTGCACAACAAAGGGGAGGTGGGGCACGGCCGGGAGCCTCTCTCGGGGCAGGCAGGGAGACCCCACACCGCGAGCACGACCACGACCCCCGCCCGGGGCCCCGGCTGAGCCTGTGGCAGCTCCAAATCTCCCTGCTGCTTAGAACTCCGGAGCCCGGGAAGGGCGCGAGGTCAGCGGCCGGCCAGGGCAGCCCTCCGTGGGCATCACATTCATTCCCTCATCCCAGCCGCCCCTCGAGTGAGGAATCCGCACTCCCCACGGCCCCGCCAGGACCCTCGGCCCGCGCGCAGACCCGACCCCTCGGCCGCCGCCAGCTCCCCGGGGTCTCATGGCTGCAGGGGCAAAAGTGGCGCCCGGTCCGCCCCGCCGCGCGCTCCACCTGTTCGGCCGTCCCTCCTGCCGCGAGGCACCTGGGACCCGAGAAGCGAAGGGAGTGTCCCCAGAGGCCCCCGGTTCCCGCGGGGAGCCCAGCTCCGGCGCTCGCGCCGCACCGTACTCACCTGGTGGCCGCGGCACGGGCCGGGCGGGGACGCGGAGGCAGGAGCGCGCCGGGCCCGCCCCCGGAGCGGCGTGGTGCGGGGGGCACCCCGGGGAACCGGTCGGGGCCCGCCAGGAGATCGGGCGCCGCCCTCCCCACACGCATTCTCCCCCCCACCTCGTCCTGGGCGCGCTGCCCCAGCGGCTCCGAGGGACCGAGGGAGGCGGGTCCAGGTCCCGCCGGCGGCCCGGGGCAGCGTCGGAGCGCGGAGCTGGTGGCGGTGCGCTGTTGTTTTGGAGCCGCGACGCCCGGAGGAGCGGCCGCTGGGTGGGGGCGAGGGGGAGGGGGCGGGAGCCGGGAGGCCCGAGGGGGGGCGGCGGGGCCTGGAGGGGTCTTCGGAGGAGCCGGGTTCCGGTGCGCGGAGCGGGGCGGGGGCGAGCGAGAGTAGGGAAGCGAAGCGGGCCGGGGCGCCAGTGAACGCAAAGCTTTGTAATTAGCAAGAAAACCAGCCCAGCCCCGCGCTGGAACTATCTGCGCGCTTGTCCCCAAATCCAAGGAAGTTGCGTGCAAACAGCAGCCGCCACCCCGTCCTCGGCGCGGGCCGGGGCAGGATCAGCAGCGCGACCCAACACAGGGACGGGGTGGGGGATCGTCACCTCGCCTCCAGGGCCACCTGGGTCCTTTTAAAGTGTCCGGGGTGCGGGCCCGGGCGGGAGCGCCGAGGACGGAATGTTTCCTTAAAGGGCCAGCTCCGAGCTGCGCTGAAAAGGAGCGAGGGGGAGGGCGGGGGGGTGGTAGATAAGTGAGATGAAGACCGGGAAGGCCGAGGAGAGCCCCCCAATCCCGCGTTGAGGCGGCGGCGGCGCAGCGACGGCGACGATGATGATGATGATGAATACATTGCAAAGTTTTTTTGGCCCCGGCGAGGGGTGTCAGATTGAGTGCTCTGTGCGCATGTGCGAAGGTGTCCAAACTGACAATGCTGGGGCGATGAAGATAGTGTGTAGCTGCTTCTGGACTCGAGGAGGAGGAGAGAGATTCCGCGCGCCGACACCATGCGATCCAAGGCGAGGGCGAGGAAGCTAGCCAAAAGTAAGTCTCCCGCGCTCGGCCGCGCCGCGCCCCCGGGCCCGGGCCTCGGGGCCAGGGCTCCCAGGCCAGGGGTGCGCGTCGGGGCGCGGCCGGCGCGCTGCGGCTCCCGGCCCGGGGCTTGGTCGCGCGGCCCCGGGGGCTGCTCCGCCTCCCGCGCTCCGGGGCGGCCGGGCCCGGCGCGGAGGCTCGGGGCGCCCCGGCGGCGCGCTCCCCGAAGGCGCCGGCCCCCTCCCCGCTGAACCCCCCCCCCCACTGCCCCCCCCAGTGCCAGGCGCTCGGGCCCGGGAACCCGAGGCGCACGGTGGGGGCCGAGGAGGGGGGCGGAGGGGGAGGGCCGCGGGCGGAGGGTAGCGAAAAGCGAAAGTTAGCGAAAAGTTGACGAAAGGGGAGAGCAACTTTTCCTGCTCTCCCTCTCCCTCCGAGTGGCTCTCAGTCCTGGTCAAATCATATTCCGGGCTTTTGAAATAGTGGGCGCTAGAGCACCGCCTTTGGCGTCCGCCAGCCGGGCGGAGACGAGGGAGACCCCAAGTCGGGGAGGGGCAGAGGAGGGGGCGCGGGCCGGCGCCCACCCGGCTCCGCGGGCGCGAGGGCTGGGGCGGCGGTGGGACAGCCGCAGGCACTTGGTAGCAAAATGGAGACTTTCCCCTGGGCTGGCACCGTGGTCGCCAAGTTTATTCTCGAGTGGCGGCCCGCGCCGCGCGGGCGGTCCGCGGCGACTCCGGCAGCCGGGCGCGGGCCGGACCCGGCTCTGTGCCTCCGCAGGCGGGTGCCCCCGCCCACCCAGGCCGCCGCTCGCCCGCCGCCGCCGCCCGCGGCCCGCTCCGACCCTCCTGCGCCCGGGATCCCGGCACGGCCGCGAGGCCCGGCGGGGACGGAGGCTGTTCCTGGCGAGACTGCCCGGTCCCCGGTCTTACTTTCTCTTTCGCTGCGTCTCGGCCCGATCCTGGGCTCCGCGCTCGCCGCCCGCCGCCAGCCCGGTCCTCTCCGCCCCTCCGCTGCCCTCGCCGCCGCTGCCCTCGGCGCCGCCGCCGCTCTCCGAGGCAGCCCCCGCGCCCTCCGCGCCCCGGATGCGGGCACCGTCGGCTGCGAGTCCCCCGGGTCGGGGGCTGCGGCTCTCGCGGCCGCCGGGGCGGGCAGGTGGGGGCGGCGGCACCGGCCCGGCGAGCGGGGCTCTCGCAGTCCCGGCAGCGGCCCGGCTGCAGCGAAGCGGCGAGCGCCGCGCGAGCGGAACTGGAGCTGCCTGCTCCACCGCCGCCCCCTCCTTCGCCGGCCGGCCGCCCACCCACCCGCGGAAGGGGCGCCCAGGCTCGCTGCCCTCCGGAGCCCCGCCGACCACCAGGCCGTTCCGTCGCGCCTTCTCGCCCAGGCCGGCCTCCAAGCGCCCAGCGCCGAGCCCTCCGCCGAGCCCCTCGCCGTGAGTCCAGGTGGGCGCGAGGCTCGCGGCAGTTTTCCGAATAGGTTCTGCGCCCTCGGCCAGGGACGCGGGCCCGGCTCTGCCCAGACTGAGACCCCTGTAACCGTAGGCCGCACGCCCGGCCCGCGGGGGAAAAGCAGCTTCCAGCTTGGGCCGGGAGTCCCATGGCTCCGCCGGCGGCCGTGCGGAGCCTCTCGGCGAAGCGTCCTTGCCCAGCCGGGCACCTCTGTTCGGTGCCCGTGTCCTCGGTCTCCCCGGCCTCCGGTGACCTCGGGCCCCTCTTGGTGCGAACAAGGCCCGGCATTTCGTGGCCGGCGCGGAGGGACTGTGTGTGCAGCGCGCACGCCGGCCCCTGAGATCGTGAGATCGTGGAGTGTGTGTGTCCGTGTGCGGGTTGGTGTCCGTGTGCGCTGCGGGGCCTTCTCGGGATCTCGGTTCCCGGGCTCAGGCCGCCCGGTCCTGCTCAGATCAGACCCTCCCCAGGAAGGGCCCGAAGCTGGAGTGAAAAAGTGGAAAGCGGCCGGGATCTTCCCGGGCCTTCGCTGCAAACGAGAGGCCGACACAGCGCGCCCGGCGCGGCCTGGGAAACTTCGTTGCGGCCCAGGCCCGGCGGGGCGCCCGCATGGCCCTCAGCGCCGCCTGCTCCTCCCCCGCCAGGTGGGGGCAGGTTCCCTATGGCGGGCGCGGCTCAGGAGCCGGCGCGGGTGCCTGGCGGCTCTCCTGCGGCCTGGCTGGGGGCCGGAGCGCCAGACCCAACGGTAGCACAGAGCGCAGGTTTCCTTTTCCCAGGAGTCCTTAAGCAGAAGAAGCCGCTGCGGAGGACCCTGAGTGCGTCAGCCAGGCCCAGACCCAGCCAGAGCCCACCCTGGGCCGAGCGTTGGGAACCCCTCCCGCCGGAGCCAGCAGCGGAGAACACTGTACCCCGCTTCCCAGCTCTCCCTGCCCTCCCCGAGAACGTGGCGGAGGTGGGCGCAGGGCCGCGGCTGCTTGTCTGCACGGTCCGCACGGTGCAGGGCCCGCAGAGGAATTTCTTTTCATTGGACAAGATTTTAAGCAGATGTGAACGTCCCGGGGGGACCTGACTCCGTCGCCTGAGTCGGAGGCAGCAGGGTCGGTGCTGCGGCTGCCAAGGGAGCCACGGCCGCCTCCTCGCCGTCCTCTCCTCCAGTCGGCTGGGTCCTGGCCAGGGTCAGGGGGCTCTAGGGGAAGGGGCCGGGTCATGGTGGAGGAGACCGAGTGCAAGGCTTCCTGGTGGCCCCGCATGTGGGCCCTGGGCTGGGTCTGCAGCCCTTTGCGGGGCCTGGAAGGACATCCAGGCCGGTGGGTGTCACACCCTCCCCGGGAGCATGAGGGGCCACCAGGAGACTGGATCTGGGGCTGAAATTTCGTTTGTGTTACCCTAGGGAACCCAAGTCCAGGCCCCAGTTCAGCTGGTGGCTGAGTAGGTAGCACCTCTGAGGCCCACTGCCCTGCCCGGAGCTTGGGGTTGAGCTCAGCAAGGTCAGGGGGTGATGTGGGTTGGGGGCTGCGGTTCAACAGATGGAAAACTGCCCCCCCCAGCCTGAGCCTGGGGGCTGGGACAGAGCGAGGACAGTTCAGTGCCAGGGACCCCTCACTGGCGCTGGCTGGGGCAGGGGTGGCCTACGGGAAGCCAGGCTGCCCTGGCCCCACATTTAAAAACTCAACACCTCACAAAAGCTTTGTTTTCTGCCACTGTTGTGAGCCAGATGGGCCGACTGGGGGTGGGGGTCAGTGAAAAGGACACGGAGCAGCCGCTGAGCCTTGCTGGCCCCCACCCTAGCACACCATGGGGGCGGGCTCTGGATGTGACCTGCTGACTGTCTCCAGCCAGGATCCCCGTCCAAGCCACCCCTCGCAGGCCTGAACCTTTGGAGGTGACAGACCAGAGGCCGAGTCACCCCATAGCCCGGGACAGCACCACCCCCATCGGTTCTGGGCTGGGGCTGTGAGATGTGGCCCTTTCGTGTGTGTCATGTGTGTTAGGGTGTGTGCCTGGGGTGACGTGGGTGCAGAAGGTGTGCGACGGGGTGGGGGTGCACCGGCCGGGAGGCTGGGTTCCTGCTCTCCCGGAAGCAGGCCAGGCTGTGGCGCCGAGCAACCCCGTTCTCCTGCCCACCGGCCCCGCGCCTCTCCCCGCCCCCCACCGGGACGGCTGCCTTCCTGCAGCCGCCGGGTAGGGCCGCGGCGCCGGGAAATGCTCCGA
Source organism: Bradypus variegatus (assembly GCA_004027775.1). NCBI lineage: Eukaryota > Metazoa > Chordata > Mammalia > Pilosa > Bradypodidae > Bradypus > Bradypus variegatus. The sequence goes on from PVKY010000115.1 coordinate 38,638, forward strand.
GGAAGTCGGGAGTCTCTCCCCGCTTCGGGCGAAAACGCGGAGGCCGCCGTGGCGGGCGGGGTGCGGGGCAGCGTCCAGCTCCCGAGGCTCCGCGGCGGTGCGCGGGGCGGGGGGAGGTTGGGATCGCGGAGACGCTGAGGCCGCTTCGAGGAGCGACCGTCGGGCGGGTTCCCCGGGGACGGGCGCGGGCTGCGCCCTCGAGTCCCGACCTACCGGCCTCCTCGGCCGCCGGCGCGGAGCAGGTGCGGGCCGGGCCTCCCCGCCCGCGGCCCCGCGCCCCCTTCCTGGCAGCGCGCGGGCCAGGGGTCTGGGCCCCCTTTTCCGTGGAGACGCTGGGGGCGGGGGCCTGGCCTGCCCGGGGCTCCCCCCACCGGCCCCCTGGGGGAGGCGAGGCCCGGGCTCCGCGCTTGGTCCCCTGTTTTATTCAATTAGGAGGCAATTAGGGATCCTTGGGGGCTGGGGCTGGTAATTAAGGTGATGTGTAATTAGAGTTTAAACAAAAATTATCCGGGATTAAAAATCTTTTGAATAATTTCGTTTAAAATTTTCAAATAGCGTTAAGTACAATTTATCAGGTCTTGAATCAAGCCCGGTGCGCGCCCGGCAGCCGCCCCTACGTCGCCGGCGCGGGGGCCGAGGCCAGGCGCCTTCTCCGCGCGCGAAGAGAACTTCGCGACGCCCGGGAGCCGACCGAGCCTCGCCGCCGTGCAGCCAGCGGCCGCGGAGCCCGTCGTGGGCCACGCTCGGGCCGCCCGAGGGCCGGGCCGGGGGCGCGGGGGCTGGGACCCGGGAGGGGGCCAGTCGTGGCGGAGGCTCCCGCGGCCCGCGCACTGGGTCGCGGCCGGCTGCTGGTGGCGGCTGCGCGGCGCGCCCTGACCCCGCTGCGGTCCAGCCCGAGGGTCGCGCCTCCTGGCTTCTGGGCCGAGAGGGGCCGCCCCGCACCCCCAGACCCTCGACCCTCCACCCGGCCCAGACTCCGCGGCCTCCCCGCCCCCCGGCCCGGTCCTGTTCGCTGTTGCCTGGCCGACCTGGGCTCAGAGATGCCGGGAGGGCCTGCGTTCAAGTTGGGGTGATGGAGCTGAGGGAGGGGAGGCGGTGCAGGGAAACCGAGCGGAGACCTGGTGGGGCTGGTGAAGCCCCAGGCCCTTGTCTCCACCGCAGCTCCCCTGCCTCAGCCCCTGGCAGCCTCCCGGAGATGCTTGGGGTCCCTGGAGGTGCTGGGGTCCACCAAGCAATGCTAGGGAGCCCCCAGAACACCCCCCCATCCCCTTTCACTGACCCCAGTTAGGGTGCAATGTGGAGGGTAGTCAGCACCCACCTTGAGGGGTGAGAAGCCCCAGACACAGAGAGGTCAGGTAATTTATGTGGGGCCACACAGCATATTAAGGGTGAAACTGAATGTCAGTCAATAAAAGCCTCCAACCAGCCCCCAAACCCCAGGGCACTGGCACTGCAGCTAATTCCACTGGATTAAAAGAAAAAAAAGGTGTGTCAGGGTTTAAGCATTTTCTCAAGGCTCAGCTTATAACAGGTCTGTTTTTACAAAGCAAATAAGCCGTCAGCGTGCTTCCAGCTTGTGAATGCTACTGACCCAGCTGGCGTGGAGCCCCGGCTGACGGAGTTCTTCATTGGTGCAGGTCTGGACTCCTGCTCTGTCCCCTCACCCCCAGGCTCTGACGGGAATCACATCCGGCCCCCACCCTGGGTGTCCTCTCACGAGGGCAGTCATGGCCTGGCCACGGCATCCCCGGGGAACTGGCCTGGTCTGCACACCCCATGGCAGCCTTGTCATCTAGAAGTCCAGGAGGTGCGGCCTGGCCTGGGGGTGCACACCCCCAGATCGTGAGGGAAGCAGCATAAACCCCAAGGGCAGGTGGGTGAGGCCAAAGGAGCTGGCGGCTGCAGTCCCTCGCACAGCCTGGTGGCGGCCGGCCGTGGCTCCTTAGGTCTGGGCAGTGCCCAGGCCACAGCGAGGGCCACGGTGGCCGTTCAGGGTGGCTAGCGCTCCCGAGTTCTTGGGGTCCCCAGGCAGGCCTCCTGCTGCGCTGACCACTCTGCACTCTGAAGGTCTGGGAGTGTCGGCCCTCGAGTCCTGCCGGTTCTGGCAGTGCCCCGGCTGGCCGGGCCGGTCATTCCCGGGCCTCGGAAACAATGCCCCAGATAGCAGGGCCGGCTGCTCCGAGGTGCGTGTTTGTTCAATACTTAACGTTCTGTGCAAAAAAGGGAAGGGGGGTAAGTCAGATTCTGGTGAAGGCTTTGCTTATTTTATATCCACCATAACTATTTCTGTCCATGAAAATTGGCTTAATTATATCAATGGAATGTTTCTTTTTCAATTCTGTATGCAATTAGTCCATCTTGCCGGCTGCAATTTATTTTAATAAAAAAATAAACCAGTGGTGTGTTCAGTTCCTCGTCCCCTGGGGACAAATGCGATTGGTGTGTTTAATTTCATTAACTACAATGCGGCCTACTGGAAAAATGTATAAAATCAGCTTTATACAGCTTAAACACTGGCATTTGAAACAAATCATTATTGCATTAGCTGTCACACTGGTAATTCTAGAATCTAAGGAAAAAACATATTATGGCTGTTTTTATAACCCTTTGCAAATGCACTGTTAAAATAATTTATAATCATTTTAAAGCATGGCTCAGTCCTGGTGAATATTTTATCTCCTCTAAATAAGGTTCTGTATTATCCCGTGCCCATTTTACATGCTGATGTATTGCTGGTTCCAGCCTGGAACATGCGTGCTTTCCCAGGGCGAGACGGTGGAGTCTGTCTCTAAACAAACCTGGGGACCGGGGGAGGCTTTCGTTCCGACTGCACTGCACCCTCGAGGTGTGTTATTTGGTGCAGCCGCCAGGCTCACGTGCAGCCAGGTTCGGGTCAAAGGGGACCCCCGAGAGCCCACAGGGCATCCCCCCCATGTCAGGTGGGAGTAAGAACTGCTGCACCCAACGGGACTACGCGGGCATGGGGGCGACCACCTCCCGAGGACTGCGCAGGCATGGGGGCGACCACCTCCCGACTCGGGGAAAGAACGAGCCACTCTCGATTTTCCTCTCTGCTCACTTCGAAACCCTGCTCGGGAAAGTGAGCGACTCGTGATCGTAGACTCCTGCTTTCTAGACTCAGCATGAGGACCCTTTGCAGCTCGATTAGGAGATGTGAGAGACCTGCTCTGCATTGGTGGATGCCCGGCTCCCCTGGCTGGCCTGCTTTTTCCGTCTGCAGCTCGCCGAGGGGGCGTGTTCCTGTGCCCGCATGTCGCATGTCGGGACTGCCACACAGGAGTCCTTGCTGAGCCCAAGCTGCCTCTGCCATTGGCAAGGAGGCCAGGGAGCCAGGGGCACTTGCTCCTCCATCGAGCTCACGTGTAGCTCCATGCCACTAGAAGGTTCTACGGGGAGGGGGTGGTGGGCGAGGTGGAGAGTTCGTCTGATGGTTTGTTTCTACCGGTCCTGGGATGTGTGTCCAGGAGCCCTGAGTGCTGGCCACAGCCCCAGCTGAACGGCCACTGGCTCTGCCCCGGCGAGGAGGCAGCTTGGGAGATGGGGCTGGGGGTGACGGGGCAGGGACGCCCCCACTCAGCCCCCCTTTCTGCCAGCCATGATCCTGGGCAGAAGCACATGGGCTGTGGGCTTCTTCTAGAGGGCCTGTCCTCTTCCCCGTCCGCAGGGAGGGCCGGGGGGCTTGAGCAGGAGGGAGGTCCTTTAGCCTCGCTCAAGGCTGGGGCTGGCCGGGAGGAGAGGGTTTCCCAGCACTTACTGGGGATTTCTTCGGAAAGTCTCAGAAACGCCTCTGGGTGCTTTCTTCCTTGCCTTCTGACTTTTCCTAGTGGATAGAGGTAGATTTAGTTTTCTTTTTTTGACATAAAATTTTGATTCTGTAATGAATATAAATGCCTGCTGGTGGTGGCCATTTGGGGGTGGGCACATGGGGGAATGGTCCGAAGCCCCTCCTGCCCCAGGAATGGGCTCCTTCTCACAGGGCGCAGGGCATAGGGGGCTGGTGTGGAGAAGCGGATTTGTGTCTGGGCCAGGTCTTCCCGGATCCCAGCCTCTGGGGCCCAGTTCCCACTGAAGTGACCGCCACTTGCCCAGGGCAGGGCCATCGGGCCTGTAGTTTGCTTGCCATTCAGCTGTAGAGTTGAGACATAAGTGACTTCACCCGGTTTCCTGGTTTAGAAGGAATAACAAAGCTGCTTGCATAGCCCAAATGTGATGTCCCGGCCTGCAGACGGCCTGGTCCGAGGCCTGAGGGTGTCATGAGGACATGTGCCATCAGGCTGTGCATGGGCTGGGCTGCAGGAGAGCAGCTGGGGGCTCCCTTTCTCAGGCTCCCCTTACCTGAGTCCCTGGGCCCCTCTCAGGTCCCGGAGCCCCTGGCCTTATCACCGCTGACCCTGCTCCTTTGTCAGATCTGGGGAAAGACAAGAGCGTTTAGAGAATAAAAGTAAGTCTTTGCTCAGTTGAAGTGTCATAGTGTGTGCACGTGTGCATTTGCATGTCGTGACCATCTGCTTTCCACACCCAGCCTTAAGCTCTCACCTGGCGGGGATTACCGCATGGAAGATTCTGGAAGCATGCCTTTGGGTGGAGGGTCCTAGAGCCAGGCCAGGGTGTGTCCAGTCAGATGGGCAGTCAGGACCAAGCTGTGCTTTTATGTCATCAGCCTGTTGAGAATCTGCTTTGCTAGTCCTCGGTCTCCCACCCTTTCTGGGGACCACTCTGTGCCCATGCCAGGGGGCCCCACGTGCAGGTCAGGTGGAGGGTGAGTGCCACAGGTGAGGCTCATTGTGGGCCCTAAAGCCATGCCGTGTGCATGCCAGCCTCCCCTCAGCTCCGGAGAAGTGCCAGTTCCGATCCCTGCTGCATAGCCCAGAGATGCAATAAAACACACACTGTCATCAGCTCGTTAGATTATTTCAAACTGGGAGGCCCAGAGGCAGGGATCTGTGCTGGCCCTTTGGATGGGCATCGGGGGCTGCTGTGCCCCAGGGTAGCCCTTCCTCTCCATCTGCAGCCCCTCAGCCTGTCGGGCTGTTTTCCATCCACTCATCCATCCTCAGCGTTTAAACAGCTGTTGGCACCTGCCGGCTCTTTTCGTACCCGAGGCCTCCTGGGTCATACAGGGGGCCTGGGAGATTCCATATGTCTGGGCTGAGTGCATTTCCTTCCTCAGAAGCCCACATTCACCTCAGCCCTGGAACATGTTCTCTTGCAGGCCTACTACGTGCTGGGCACAGAGGTTGCCGTGGCCGTCCCTCTGCCACCTTCTCTGTCTGTCACCTGGAGAGCATGGCCAGCCTGGAGGTTGGCGGCATCCGCCGGCCCCTCTGCACCCTGGCTGGGAGCTGGTCCTTGCCCGGGGTCTGGGCCCCCGTGTCTGAACTGCTCAGATGGGGAGAGAGGCAGACCCCGGCCCGCCAACTGCCCCATCCCCAGCTCCTTTGCACAGCTGCCTCAGGGCTGGCCAAGGAGGTGCGGGCTCCCCGCTAACAGCTCCGTTTCACATTAAAAAGCCAGACGATGAGGGAAGGAGCGATGCCAGAGAGGAGGTGCCCATATTTTTCTTTGCTTCCATGAGTCTCCTTTTTTTTTTTTTTTTTAAATTCAGTGGCTCAGATGAAATTTGTGCAGCTTTTCACTGGTCCTGGCGGCAGCGGTGGCACCACTGGCATCTCGGCAGAGAGATGACATGGCCGGGCCGGTTGCTCGGCACATGGGCGCTGAACAGGATCCAAGCCCTTTGCCTGGACACAGTTTAATCTCCCCATCTACACTCAGAGGTCGGCGGGGCATCACACACTGAAAATATGGATTTACATAATAGACTCCGCTCGTGGCTCCCCGCTTGGTCTCGGAGGAAAGGGGCGCGTTTGAAAGCACGCGGCCATTTGTATCTGCCCAATGGGCTGTAACGGCCTTGTCAGAAAGGCCAGGGCACATCCGTTCATAAAACACTTAAACAAAGACCGAAAATTACGTTCACCGGAGGGACCCAAATGGTGACCACGGGAAAGCCGCTTCAGTCGCTGGGCCAACGGGGAGATGACAAGCCCTCCCTGGGCGGGGGGCTGATCCTCATTTTATCCCCCATAGCCTCTGTGCCCCCCGGCGAGTTTGGGTCAGGGCCTCTGTGTTGCCCTCGGACGAGGCTGTAGCGTCACCAGCCCCGGATGAAGCAATTTGCCCAGAGTTTGTGTTTTCGCCGCATGGGGCATCCCCCCCTGGCCCCAGGAAAGCGATATGATTAGGCCTCCACTATAAGGCAGATGAAAATCCCGGGGCTCACGCTGGCCTGATGACCGCATCCAGCCCCCGAAGGCCAGAGGGGCTGGTGGTGGCCCCGACCTGCCTGCTCACTGCCTTGCTGGGCCTGCAGTTACCACTCACTCCTGGCTCATTTTCTGGGTGTCAGCTCGGAGGACAGAGCCAGGCTGCCAGAAGCTTCCTGCAGTCCCCTTTGGAAAGGAGCCTGTGATAGAGTCAGTCGATTGAATCAGTAAAAACACGGCTTCTGGGGCCTGCAGTGGCTGGCATGGCGGGGGACAGGCCCACCTGTGCCACTAGGGCCACCTTCCTCTCTGCTGCCACCTGCTCGTCCCCGAGGAGGCGGAGGGGCATCCCCCTGGGGAGCCTGTGAACTTCCTTGCAAATACCTCCCAGCCTCTTGTTCTGGGAAAAAGCAAACGCATTCTTGAACTACTTGAAAACTGGAGAATGTTTTGTTGGCCAGAGCTGATGCGGCTCGAGAGGGAAATGGCTCCTGCTGCTGACCCTTTGGCTGGTCAGCACGCTGGGGTCGCCCCCACCAGAGGGTCACACGCATCTCTGCGTGTGTGTGTGTGTGCTGTGCGTGCGCACGTGGCTGTACGTTGCACGCCGGCAGAGACCTGGTTTTGGAAGGCGACTCGCCTCCAAACCGTTCTCCTTGTTTTATCTGCGACATTGCACAACTCCCTGCCCACTTGTTCTTTTGGGTCCGCTGCACCCCCTGGCCCCCGAGCTCCCCACAGGGTTGGAAACAGGCTGCCAGCGGCTGGCACCCAGCCCAGCCCCCAGCCCTTTTCTGCAGCTGGTCGTTCTGGGGGAAGACACTGGAAAAGTTCAAAGTTGGGAGCACTTTTCGGCACGTCTTTAGCTCCAAAAAGGAAACAAAGGGGAGAGCGGGCTGTTTAGATAATCCTGGGCCCCCAGTGCTCACATTTACCAAAATTAGGCTGTCTCGAAAAATTGCAGAATTATCCCGGCAGTGTCAGATTCCAAGATAACGATGTGTCTGTGTGTGAAAATATTAAATTGCAATAACATTCCACGAGAGTACCTCGCCGAGTAGGTTTTCAGTTCCCAGCAGAAGGCCAGTGCCTGACAGAACCCAAATGGTGTCGTAAAATGTCGGGGGGATTTGCAGCCCAGCTCCATCTTCTTGATTGGCTTCTCCTCTTGGCCCTCTGGGCCGTCCTTCTCTTCAATGAAACGGCTTGACGATGTGGCTAATTACTTAATCGTGTTAGCAGGAGGAACAACTATCAGAGATCAGAGATGGGTCGATTTTTCCCCGGAAGTGATCGGGCGTGATTTTTAACGTCAGGCCTGCTGAATTGGTGGATGGCCCCTGGCCCTTTCCAAGTTCCGCCCACCCCCTCAGCCGAAGATGCGTTACTTCTCCCCGGCACGTCCCTTCACCCCGCGGCCGGAGGAAAGCCGACGCTGGGGAGGCCGGGCCTCTTTCTGGCCATTGGGACTTATCAGGGGGTCCTGTCCGGGGCAGCGTGTTTGACAGCTTCTTCCGGGCGAGCGAAACCTGAGCAGTGGCAAGTAAACGCGGGCCGGTGGTTGATTTTTAGTATTTCCACAAAGCCTGTGGGAACTCGGCGCCTCTGACGACGAGCTGTGTGAATCGGGGACCTGGTTCCCCAACACCCGGAGAGCTTGTCTGTGTCACAAGTGTGTGTGTGTGTGTGCGCGCGTGTGTGCGAGTGTGATGGGGGAGGGACAGGGCTTTGGTGGCTGCACGCTCGGCCCAGTGTCCTTATGAACAAAAGGAAAAAAAAGTGGAACGTGAGAGCACTCAGAGATTCTGGGGGCAGATACAGGGCCCTAGAGGGGCTCTCTCTTTTCATGGTTGGAAATCGGAATTGCAAAGCAGAGGGACCGCTGAGTTTTAACTTTCCCTGCATCGAGGTGTTAATCTTACCTTCCAAAGGTTAGATAAAGCTGCTAAGAGCTGCTGTTTGCTATTGAATCTCGTCTGCTAATTACGGCTGTGAGGCTGAGGCTGGGGTCCCGGGCATCTCAGGGGACCCCCGGCTCCCTCTCGCTGGCAGCCTCCACAAGGGCCCATTCTTTGCTCTCACCCAGGCTCTCCTGTCACTGAGGGTTTTATGTTGCCTCCCGCTCGTGACACACTAGCCCCGTTCAAAGGGAGTCCAGCAGCCTGGGCTCCGTGCGCCCCCCAGTCGGTCCCCACCAGACAGGGTCCCGCGGGTCCAGGCAGGGGCTGTGGTGGGGAGGACAAAGGGTCGTCCACAAGCGCTCGCCTGTATGTGGGTAGTGTGCACCTCGCCTGCCAGGGCCCGTGTGGGGTCAGGAGGAGATGTGACGGGGCACAGCGGGCACGAGCCCTGGGTGGGGACGGAGGCAGACGGGAGCCTCTATGGAAACACTGACAACCACGGCCGGTTGGCATAGCAGATCCGGCCTGGGCATGGAGACCTCGTAGGGGGCACCTGTGGGGAGGGTGCCCCCGGGGGCCAGGCCAGCACCTCAGGGCGAGCATGGCCGCACCTTCCAGCCTCGAAGGCCCGGACGCCACATAGATTCTACAGGAGCAAAACCAGACCAAGCCTTCCCTTCCCACCAGACCCAGAGGGGAAGGGCTTGGGGGCCAGTGGGTGGGATTGGAGCTGGGGAGGCCGAGCCTGGGGACCCCCGAGATGTGGGTGGATGTCCCTGAGGGAGCAGGGCGCTGGACACTGCACATTTCACACGCCTCGTCCTTGCCATCCCATGACCCCTGGCCCGGGCCCTGGACGGGCTGGGAAGGAATGTGCAGCTCCATCCCCTTGGCTGACCTGGGACAGGTGCTCAGAGGCCCACTGCAGTGGACAGGGGAGGGCTGGTGGGCAGGGACCCCGAGACCCCAGATCCCAGCTTGTCCGACTCTGAGGACACGGTCTGAAGGGGACCAAGGACAGGGGCCTCAGGTAGGGACACACCCACTGACCACAGTCACCATGGCCTTGTCCCAGGAGACCATCGCCCCCCTTCCAGGGGCTTGGCTCCCAGACTCCCCGACTGGCGTCCCCCTCTGTGCGGGTCAGGACAGAGCAGGGGCTGGTGACCAGTGTCCCCTGCAGGGCTAGAGATGTTCCTCCAGGTCAGAGAAGCAGGTATGATTTGCATGTCACCTCTGCTCCTCTAGGCCCTGAGGGCTTGTGGGGGTGGACTTCAGCTCCGTCTGTACAGAAGGACCCACCCTGCGGGGTGGAGCCAGCACTTGGGTGCTTGGTGGAGGTGAGCACGTCCCCTTCCGCAGGTGCCTAAGCCCCCTTCGGCCATGGTCCACTGCTTTCTCCCCTCAGTTCTGGTGGCTGGACCCTCTTTGCGGAACATGGAGGCTGAGGGGATGGGGGCACAGAGGCAGTGCCTGGGAAGGGGCCGGGGGTGTGTGCGTCAGGGGCCGCCAGCTCAGTTTGGAACAGGAAGTCGCGGTGGAGGCGGCCAGGCCGAGGGGCAGCCACGCTGCTTCTGTGACTCGGCAGACAGTGCTCGTGGGTTCAGGGTTTCACCCCCTCACCACGTTTCTGGGAGGGGGAGAGCCACAGGGTGGGGAATGTGCAGCCTCTGACGGAGGGACGGACCCTCCGGTGCTTCCAGATGCCCACGGCACCACGACACAGCCCAGCGTGGGAATGAGGGCAAGCGTAGGCTACCTCCATGGAGGGGGCTTTTGGGGTCTCTGGCTTAATTTTGGCCTGGAGGCTTTTGGGGCACTGTTTATCAGAGTGCCAGGTCCCAGAGGTGAAAGGGGGACGCCGTTCCCCTCGCAGCCTGTTCCCGGCTGGTGCTCTGACTTCTGACCCAGTGAGGATGTGCTTTGGACATGGAGCCACAGGGTAGTGGGGCTCACCTGCAACCAGAGTCCACAAATGCACTTGAAACACGCACACGTGGACACAAACACACATGCATACATGTGCACACATGCACAAACATGCACACATGCATGCACACATACACACAGGCACGAGCACATAAATGTATGCACACAAATGCACACACAGGCACACCGTGCAATACCTGCACACATAAACATAATGTGCGTACACACGGGCACACAGACATGCAGTCTCACGTGCGCACACACACACAAGGACATGTGCACTCATGCACATGCCCACACACACGCACACACACAGCCCCACGCTCAGAGCCCTCTGTCTCCCCAGCCACATGGATGAGAGCTGGACTCTGGTTTAACTTTGGGCCATTGTGGTGATTTTATGCCCAGGCCTCAGAACGGGGTGCATTTGGCAGGCGAGTGGGCCTCGTTCATTCGGGGAGCTGCTGCTCGGCCTGGGCGGCCCTAAGCTGGTGGGAGGAGCTGGGGGGGTGCACGGCTGGCTCTGAACTGTGTCCTCGGGCTCCTTGCAGGACAAAGGGTGTTGGCATCTGCTGGGGCCAGGGCAAGGCCTTTCCCTCTGCCCCTGGTTGGGTGCTGCCGCCCTGGCAAGCCTTGGGGCTCCTGGGCCCTCCCCACTTGGCGGGGCTGGGATCTCCTGGATCCAGTGTCAGACAGACCCAGCTGCAGGGCTGGGGTCCGCCTCTGCCCCTTTCAAAGGGACATTCAATCTGAACCCTGGGGCCCCTCGTGCGGGCTCAGGGGGGTCGAGAGCACTCAGCGCCTGGAGAAAGCGTTTTCCAGTGTTGGAGCCTCTGGCACGAGGCCCTTCGTGGGATTATCTGCCCCCCCTGGGATACGTGGAATGCCGGGGGTGCCGACCACGGCTGCTGATAAAACAGGCAGCTTTCCGCGCTGAAATTTGAGGTGCAGCCCCAGAGCGGAGGCCACTGGCCTGGGACATTTGAGCCTGGGAGGCCGAATCCATTTTGCACTCGCCCTTGGGAATTTCAGTCGAGCCCACATCTGCTGGTGCTCGGATCTGGGGCCGCTGCCCGCTTAGAGCAAAAGGAGGGGGCTGGGGGGAAGGGATGAGTGGCGAGAGCCTTCGGCAGCCCCCTTCCCGGACCCGGCCACTCGTGGGCAGCCTCAGTGAATCTCAGACGCTGGGGTCGGTGGGCTGTCGACCTCGGATGGGGACAGGGGCCAAAGGGCTCCTTTGGGCTGGTGGCTTTTTTTTTTTTAACTCCCCTCTCCCTCCCGCCACCCCCTGATAGTAATCTCACCTCTACCTTCTATCTTTGTGGATTTGCCGTTTCTAGACATCTCTTGTAAGAGGCATTGTGCGCTGTTTGTCCTTACGTGCCTTGCTTTTTTCCCTGAGCAGAATATTTTCAAGGATCTTCTGTGTTGCAGCAGGTCTGAGAGCTGCATCCATTCTTAGGGCCGAGTAATTTTCCATTGTGCGGACACACCTCATCTTGCTTATCCAGCCATCTACCGACAGACACTTGGGTGGTGTCCACCCTTTAGCTATGGTGAATAATGCCACTATAAATATTGGGGTACCAGTATCTGCTGAGACCCTGTTTTTGCTCTCTGGGTAGATACCTAGAAGTGGATTGCCAGGTCATATGGTAATTCTGCATTTTAACTTTTTGAGAAACCGGCTTTTGGCTCTCTGCCGCGGCTGCACCATCTTACATTCCCGCCAACAACCAACAAGGGTTCCAGTTTCTCCGCGTCCTCGCCAGCACTCGCCATTTCCCATGGTTGCCTCTAGGTGTGAGGTGGCGTCTCTCTGCGGTTTTGATCTGCATTTCCCTCATGACTGATGGTGCTGAGCATTTGCCCTGGGCTCGTCGGCCTTCAGGACAACGACAGTGAGAAGTCCCTTGGGAGAAACGTCTGTTTACGCCTCTACTTAGGTTGTTTATCTTTCTGTTGCCACATTGTGAAAGCCCCTTGTATATTTGGAATATTGATCCCTTATCTAATATATGGTTTGAAACTATCTCCCATTCCGTGGGTTGTCTTTTCACTTTCCCGATAATGTCCTTTTACATACAATTTCAATTTTGATGAAGTTGAATTTGTCTGTCGAGTCTTTTGTGTCTTGTGCTTTTAGTGTAATATCCAAGAACCCGTGGCCATAACCCAGGTTTGCTCCTGTGTTCTCCCCTGTGGGCTGCTAACTTGTGATGCCCATTTGCGAGCTGGAGCTGGGGTCCTGCTGGCCCTGGGTGGGGCTGTCCAGGAGGACGGTGGCCTAGGTTGCCACGCGCTTCTCCTGCTGTGGGTGCCGGCTCTGGCTTTTGGATTTGGGGTGTGTTTCTGGTGAAAGTGGGGACACCACCAATTGCTCCCCAGGACCTGGTTCCCAGCACCCCCTAGTGCTTCTGGAACATGTGTGTCCAGGTGAACTTGGTCACAAAGGGCACATGGCTGGGATTGCAGCCTTGCGGAGAAATGGGCATTGCTGAGACGCCTGCAGCCCTGGTGGGACGGTGAGGCCTGAGGGTGTCCCACAGCTGCAGCTGGGGGGCCGTGGGGGCCACCAACTCACCGGGCCACCAGTGGCCTGAGAGCACGGCCGTGTCTTGCTCCCCTGGGAGGCTGGGGAGCACTCGGGGGGTTGGGTAGAACCCTGTGGAAAGCTGCACAGAACCCTCTGGGACAGAGGGAGGGAGGGGCTTGGCGAGGGCAGAAGGAGGGAGTGTCAGCTTCCCAGAAGCAGGTGCACCCCGGATTTGAATTGGGGTGCCACGTTGGCACTCACAACTGGCTGCTGCCGGACAGGGCCAGCCTCCGGCTCAGACAGGCCTCGGATGAATCTTGGCACCATTTGCAGACTCTGGGCACAGGCCACTTTCTTCTCCGAGCCAGGCCTTCCCTGCTCCCATGGGTGGCCATAGCTTGTGGGGTTGGGGTGAATCCAAGCCCGGGCTTGCCTGTCCCTCGTGCTGGCCACATTCTGCCCACCTGCTAATTCTTCTCCTTGAGGTAAAGTGGGGCGTCCATGTGGGGTGTCCATAGCAGGGCAGCCGCGGGGGGAGGGCAGTGAGCTCTCAGGGACTCTGAGGCTGCCCCGACCACGGTCCCCTGATTTCCTAGGTCTCAGACCATGTCCCGGGCACAGGTGTCTGGGGTGTCCATGCAAGGTGGGCTGGGCCAGCCAGGCTATGGCTGTTCATGCCAGTTCCGTCCACACTGGGGCCGAAGGGGCTAGGCGTTTTCTGCCAGTGGGGAAACTGAGACCAGCTGGAGGTGAGCCCATGCATGCCTGGGGCTGTATGAATGGTGAGGTGCTCACCCACCTGAGGTCCTTGCCCAGGGCCCCCTGCCTGCCAGTGTCCAGGCCTGGTGGCCTTTCAGCCTGGACCTGCTGCTGGGGGCCAAGACCCCCGTACCTTGTACTCCCCTTGGAGGGTGCAGGGAGCACTGACCTTCCCAGGCCAGGCAGCCCTCCCCGCCACTGCCCACACCCCCATCTCCCCATGTGCCTCTATACACCCCGTGCCGGAAAACTCCAGCGGAAGCTCCCAGAGCCCAGAACTATTGGCTCGGCCTCCTGCGCGCTGCCCGCTCCCTGGCCGCGCTCGCTGGGAGGCAACTTCATCCGGACTCGTCCTCGTCTTGCTTTGAAGCAGGAGGCCCTGGGGGGGAAACTGAGTCACAGCAGTGCCGATGGGAAGCAGGGTGCCCCGAGACTGGCTCTGCACGTCGGGCCCAGGGCCCCTGTGAGCTGCTGGGGCCACGCTGTCTCGCGAGGGGTGGGCTGCAAGGGGGCAGAAGCCGCCTCCGCCCTGGGCTGAAACCCCGGGCCCAGGCGGGCTGCCCCTGGCTGTGACCGTTTGGGTGAGGATTCTTAAAAATTCTTCTTTTATGGCATCTTCCCTTTGGGCCTGATGAATGATTCTTGGCTGCATCTGCCTGCGTTTGCCAATTTTTTTTTCTTTTATGAAGTGTGCTGTTAATTAGGCAAAAGATCTGCAGAAGAATTGTGCCCTCTCCTCGAGATTCCTGCGAAAAATGAGAACCCTCCTGAAATTTCCAGTAGTGAAGCAATTAAGTGATGGAATTTCACAATCTAAACATGGAATGGTATCACTCACCTCCATCGAGAGGGAGAGGATGAGAGAGAGAGAGAGAGAGAGAGATTTAGAAAGAGAGGGAAAGAGAAAACCTGTGTCTAAGAAGTCATAACTCCCAGGCCGAGGTAAACGGGTAAGAGTCTGCACAAATGGGAAGAGTGTGTTCCTTGGGAGGTGGAGGGTGTAAGATGAGGTTTCTCCTGAAAAAGGGGCGGGGGTTGGGCCCTCGGAGCACTGGTCCCCTCCCCAGGGGGCTGCAACCCGCAGTGGCAAGGGGCCCCGGACCCCACCCATGTGCCGGGGGCTGCCCGTTTGTGACTCACAGCCGGGGACCCCCAGGCGGGGCTGCCCCCCACAGAGTCAGGCCGAGGGAGCCTTCCTTGTCCTCTGCGGGCAGCTCAGCCCCAAATGAGGAAATTCACATTTTTTGGGTTTGTGTGTGGGGCGGGCGGGGAGGGGGCTTTTTAGATCATAGGAGCAGATTTGAGCCAACTTTTGAGTTTTGGGTTGCAGATGAATTCTTAAACAAAGATGCCCAACCCCCCGGTTTCCTCAGACACGGTCGGTCCAACCCTTGCAGATCTGAAACCCCTCGGAGACGCAAATCGCCCTTGCAGGCATTTTGATCGCTTTTTATTTTTTTTCCCTAATAATTTTTTGATCGCGGTGCCGTTGCCGGTGCCATTTTCATTTCTAATTTTTTTTTTACAACAACCTTGAGATGTCTTTGGGAAACAAGTCTCTGGTTATCGACAAATCCTTTTCCCGGTGCTGGAGACCCTGTCTGCGGTCGCGCGGAGATTAGACCAACTTTCTAGGCGGGCTGCCCCCCCGTCCCCCCCCAGTCCCCGCGACGCCCCTGCTCTTTGCCCTCCCTGCTGCGCTCCCTGTGCTTTCCTCATTTCACTCCGTCATGTTGTTTCTGTCACCTTCTGAAGCCAGGCAGCAGCGTGGCGGCGGCAGTTTATGAGGTTTAAACTTTTAACGTGATAGTCTATTTTATACATTCCCTCCACCGCTCCAGCCGGCTGACCTTGTGGCACGTCGCTTGGTGCCGTGTGTACACACGGAGTTTTGTTTGGCTAAAAAATCTCCTCGTGGAAGAGATGGAAAGCCTGGCCTCGTAGTCCGTGTTGCATTAAATTAGGGAGCTGGGGGCCCGAGTTGCTAGGAACAATCTAGAAAACAACAGAAAAGCCCAAACAACCTTTCTCTCTTGGGGTTCTTATGTGTGTGATTGAAACCGGGCCCTTTGTTGGGGAGGGGAGCAGGGAATGCAGTGCGCATACACGGCTCCCTCCTGTGCCCCATGCCCGTGCTCGCACACCCCGCTTTTCTCCGGGTGACAATAGACACCAGGATGTTTCTGTCCAGAAGACATGGACGTGTGGTTGGCGATGCTATCCCGCTGGCTTCAAGTCTCCAGACTGTTTCCTGCACAAGGTCACCCCAGGGAAGCACTTGTTAGCGCTGGGACGTGGGGCAGGGGCCATCCTCCCCGCCCTCCAGGTGCCCCCTATTTTCCCAGCAGGTCCCCACTGGGGTGTGGTCAGGTTCCAGTTCAGGACACAGGGCTGCCCTCTCCCTGCTTGGTCTGTGGGGTGCAGGTGTTCCTTGGGGACACCCTGAATTTCACCACTGTGGCCTCATGGTGGGTGGACGGAGGTGGAGCCTGCGCCAGCGCCCTGGCCGTCCTGGGGAGACGTGTGCAGACCCCATCGCTGTCAGTGTCCCCAGCCTGCATGCTGGCAACCCGGCCGAGAGCAGAGGCTGAGCCTTGTTCTCTAAAAGTGGGGATCCCCTGGAGACCCCCCCCGCCATGCTTGGGTCTGCTCACACTGAAGCTGTCTTCCAGGGGACTGCCCCAGGGGCAGGCCCCTCATCATCCGGGAGCTGGAAGGCGGTGGAAGGGGCTAGAAACTGCTTGGAGCCCAGCAGCCTGTCACATTCCTGTGCAGGAAAAGCAAAACCCCATCGAGACATCCCAGGCCCCCCAAAACTGCATATTGTTCCATCTTCCCTTTAATCCAGCGGACTTCCAAATTTAAACAGAGCTGTACCTGGGCCAGGAGTGGGGCCAGACGCCCCTTTCTCCTGGTGGCTTGTGTGCAGGGCAGCCACCCCCTGGGGCAGCAGGAGGGACCCCCGGCCTGGCACTTCTGATTGCACCTGCTCCAGGCGCTCCCCACCCCCCACCCCATTTCTGGTGATTTCATGAAAATAGGGATGCGGTAGACGCTGACTCTGCCACAGCACCCTGAAACCAGGGGACGTCAGCCGGAGGGTAGGGTGATGCAAATGACCACGCCCAGTGCTCAAGAGCACCTCATCCATTCATTCATTCATTCATTCATTCACACACTCACTTGGTGACTGCTTATGGAGCCATCTCACTGTCTCACCCAGATCCCTAAGAAGCTCTGGCCCAGTCCCCCCTTTGCTGGCAGACTGATGGCAAATGAGATACAAACACCCCCCAAATTAGACAGCCATCCGAAGGCAAAGCGAGTTCTGGATGCAGGAAGCAGCCAGCTGCCCTGAAAGGGACGGACGGTGACGATCCACTGGCTCCAGGTGGACCTGGGTCAGACCCTGGATCCCCAGCCTTGGCGCCCTTGTGAGGTCACTCTGGGCCATGGCGGCCTTGTTCGTAGCAGGGTTTATTAGCGGCTCCCGCAGCGACCTGAGGAACCGAGGAAGATGTCGCAGGCACACTTCCGGACTTGGCGGAAGCCAGGCCTGCTATGGCCGTCCTCAGGATCTGGTCCCCGGGCAGCACGTTGTGGGGTCCACAGGGGCCCTGGCTGTGCCAGGTGGGGTTGGCGCTCACCTGGGGCTGCCGAGCTGCTTCTCGTGGCACTCAAACACGAGGCCCCAGCACCCACCCTCACTGTGGGATGAGCTGTGCACGCACCCAGGCTGGTGGGGTCCACAGCCCCTCACTCACTTTCCGGGGTTCCTGCAATCCCCCAGCAGGTCTGCCAAGCTGGGTCTTGCATGGCGTGCCACTTAATAGGGGGACCCCCTCCAGGACAAGGGGCCGGTTTCCACCCCTGGGGGACAGACCACTGTGCACCCCACACCCCACAGGGCCCACCCCCCAGCCTGGGCCCAGGACCCCAGAGGCGTGGCCAGGCTGCCCCCCTCCTTGGAGGCCAAGGGCCGCCCCCCATCAGCACTCCAGCTCCCTGCCTTTGAACCCCGGCTGCTGTTCCCGGATCTTAAATCATAAGTGGGTGACATATCTCTCACGGCTCTGACCCCTGACAAACGAGCATCTGACTTGTGTCTCCTGAAGTGGCGACAGATGTTCGTGCCAAATCATGGGGCTCGAGACCCTCGGCTCCCAGCCATTCCGGGGCTTGAGGCAGAGCCTTCAGGACCGGCTTCGGAGGCTTCCTGGGTTGCTAGATGGGCGTCTGTCCCCCTCATCTATGGTGAGCTGGGAAGCGAGGAGGAGGCCGGTGCCCAGGGCCTCTCCCTCTAAGCCCACAGCATAGGAGGCACGTGGAAACGGGGTGCTTGGTGTGGCCGGAGTGTTCCGGGGCAGGCAGAGCAGGGAGCCTGTCTTAGTCCCAGTGCCCTGTGGAGCAGGGGTGAGCTCGTCTCTGCCCTTTTGCATTCAGGGGTTGGCCTTGGGGAAGAAGGTAAGAGCTCCCTGGAAACTCCGTAGCTGGGGATGTCCCCTGTGAGCTTCTGCTCTGGGGCGGGATGGAGCTCTGTGCCCTTCCAATGCCCAGACGCTCCGGGGACACTGGGGAAGAAAAGGAGCGTCTACAAAAAGTGAGGTCAGCATTCCGCCCCGTCGGTCCCCAGAAAGCTTAAGTTCCTGAGGGTCAAGCCGGCTTTCCTGGACCATCCACTTGACACAGACACGCCGGAGAGGGTCCCAGTGACCACCGTGGGGCTGCCAGGCTTGTGCCACGGTCCTCAGTGCTGGACGCTGTGCCCTGAGACCCGCGGTGCCTCCTTCCAAATCGCCTCTTCCCGGGCTTCCCTCGTCATCCGGGGAACTTCAGGAGTGGAGGGTCCACTCGGCGGTTGGGAGAAAGGCCGGCGGCCCCACGCCCCTCGTGCTGCACCCCCCACCAGGTGCTACCTGTCCACAGAGGGCCTGGGGACCCTGGCCAACCCTCCCAGCACCTGCCCCTCTCGCCCCAGCCCCAGAGGAGGGAGGGAGTTGACCCGCAGGGCACGGCTGGGTCTGGGGGCTCAGGGAGGCTGCATAGGAGCCCAGAGTTGCAGCTGGGACCAGGCGGGAAAGAAGGACCCTGACCTGAGGGCCACCTTCCCGCGGGGAGACGACCCCATGCAATAGTCAGACGGAACGGCGGTGGGTTGTCGGAACGTTCAGGAAAAGAGGGAGAGAAAGAGTCCCGGGGTGGGGATGGGGGGTGCTTCAAGCGAGTGGGCCGGGAGACCCCCACACCGACCGAGGACGAAGGATCAGGCAGAGCAGGCCATGGATGGGCAGTGGCCCCTCCCTGGGTTCTCCTGACACGGCTGCAAGGTGCAGGCTCTTTACGGGGTGTACCCGTCACTGTCCCAGGGTTGCCCTGAGGCTGCGTGACGAGGCAGGGTGAGCCCTCCAGGGTCGTCCGCCTGGAGCGGGGCTGGGGGTCCGGGTGGGCTGAGCCCCTGGAGGCTGTGCCTGCTGCCCACGGAGCCCCTTCCCCAAGGGCCCCCAGGCCCAGCAGCCACTGCGCCTGTGCCACGGAGCGTGTCCAGCGTGAGGGCCTGGGGACCGCTCACCCAGGGCCCTCGGTGGGGGACATGGTCAGCGGGCTGGGGGGCATCCTCCAGGGCTTGATTCTGTTCCTCGGCAGCCAAACGTTCCACTTACGTATTTGCTTCAAGTCCATGCAGTCACCCTCTGTTAAGGGCCGACTCGTCCTCCCTAAAGACGGGGGCAAGCCCAGCCCCTGCTCCCGGGATGGGGCCTTACCTGAACTTACTCGGAAATATGGCAGTTTGCTAAGATGAGGGGGCCTGGTCCACGGCAGGGTCTTTATAAGAAAGGGGACAAAGACGGACAGACAGACATATACAGACCAAGGAGGCCGTGGGAAGATGGAGGGTGGCTGGGGTGAAGCCACGGCGATCTGGGAATCCCAAGGAAGGTGCCGCTGCCAGAGGCCGAAAGGTGAGGATGGAGCCTCCCTGCAGGTTCTGGGGTGCCCCCCCATTCCGGGCTCTGGCCCCCGAGCTGGGAGAGCGTCCGTGCCCATGGTTTGAAGTCACCCAGTTGGGAGGACTCCGTCACGTTGGGAAACGAAGCCTCGTCCGATCGGTGAGTGGGAAACGTGTGAATGGAAGCCCTCCCCCAGGCCTCCCAGAGCCCCACGGATGGTTCTGGATGTGCCCCGAGCTGCTGCACCCGGTGTGAGGTCTCCCTCCCACTGCCAGAGGCACTGTCTGGGTCTCAGGGGACCCCGGGACAGCCCCAGCCCCATATATCGCCCCAGTGGGGACCAGCGCCATGCCCTATCTCTCAAGGGGGCCAGGACGTCTCAAGGCCAAAACTCCCCAATGGGCAACGACAGCCGAGGACCGTGGCTGCGGTGCCCCCTGGCGTCGTTAAGATTGACGGGCAAAGTCGAGGGCTGCCGTTGTGGGAACTTCAGCTGAGGGGTCTGCTGGGTCTCTGGGGAGGTGGTTCCCCACCCCCCTGGGGCTGCTCCCACGTCCTGAAGAGTCAGGACACATCCCGGGGGCCCAGCTGGGACAGGGGCTTCTTGCCTGCTCCCCACTGCTCCCCACCTTGGTGCCCTGGCAGAGCCCAGGGTAACCCCTGGCCGAGGCTATCCCAGGTGCTGCCCAACACCCCCTTTCCAGAGGCACCGCCTGCCCCCGCCGAGAGTCCACACTCTTGCATGGATTAATTCGTGCTCCCAGGCCTTGGGGGCCCTTGAACGAAGCAGGGTGTGGAAGAGCGGGCGTCGAGACCCCACATGTCTCCAGGCTGGCAAGGGCACAGGGCGAGGTCTCCGCAGCCCGGGGCTCCTCTGTGTCGCCCCACTGACTTGCATTGGTGAGTGGGTGAGGAGAGAGCAGCAGGCCTGGGAGAGGGGCGAGAGCTGGGCAGGCAGGGGAGGTTGGCTGGCCTTCTGGAGACTTCCACAGCCGGGAGGACGGGCACAGAGCAAACACTGGCTCCCACCTGGGTTCTGGCCGAGACCAGCCCCAAAGCACAGGAAGGGCCCGGAAGGTGCAGGTGGGCTTCGTGGGGCCAGGCCTCCTGCACCCCTGCCTGCCTCAGCAAAGAGAAAGCGAGATGGGGAGGGAGGGAGTTTTTGGCAAGTTTCCCTGGACTCCGGGAGGTTGTTACAAGCCGCCGGGGAGCATGGCCCCATGTGCTTCTGTGGTCAGCCGCTGGGATTCGGGAACTGGCAGGCAGAAGTGGCGACGCCGCTGGTGACCAGGCCTGGGGAAAGTGGTCTGTGGCTGCTGGTGACCCAGAAACACACCTGGGGGGTGGTGGGGGCTGCAGGCGCAGAGCCCGGCCGAGGGAGGGGGAGGCTCCCCTCCGGGGCCATGGGGCCCGAGGCTCAGCAGGGATGGAGGACCTGTGACCCCCAGCTCCTCACAGCCTCCACGTGGCTCCTGAGCCCCCCAGAGTGGGACGCGGAATCCTCAGAAAGGTGGGGACTTGAAAGTGAATGTGTGTGCCGTTCAGCCGCGCCGTCCGGCGGGGAGGTGGGGTCCCTCTGCCGGGCTGGGTCCTGCACCCCCTTCCCCGGGTGTTGCCGTTGTGCTCGTCTGAGGGTGGCAGGCGAAGCTTCTCCACGGAGTGTGGGGTCACTTCCCCTGCGCCCCTGAGAGCAGGTGCCCGGGGTGGCTCTCACACTGGGAGCGACAGGCATCTTGCTTCTTTGCTTTCCACAGACCCGTTTCATGGAGGGCAGCGGCCGTGCTCTGGGCTCGGCTCTAGGGGTCATGGCCTTCGCTGGGTCCTGCTGATGGCGCCCCCGGGCCTGCTCCCAGGACCAGGTCCAACAGGGAGACTTTTCTAGCCCCCACGACAGCCTCGGTGTCTTCCGCAGCCTGGGAGTGGGCCTGGACCCCAAGGTGGCCCCTGTGGGCTCCGGGGTGCCCTGCCCAGTGCCGGGAGGGAGGCGGGGGCCGCGTATGTGCCAGGGCTGGGGGCTTTCCCTTGGAGCTGCCCAGTGGCCGAGCACAGGGGCCGAGAGGGGCCCTGGAACCAGCCTCACCAGTGAGGGCCCTTCCACCGCTGCAGGGGAGCGTCCACATCGGGGGAGGCTGGGGGCTGGGGTCGAGGGACCCCTCTGCACCCCAGACCCCTCCCCCATGCCCCAGCCCTGGCTCTGAGGAGGGTCCGGGGGCTGCTGTGAGGGAAGGGGGCACCCCCAGTTTGAATGGTCGAGTGGAGGAGGGGGTGGGTCCTCCCCTCCAGGCTGGCTTCCCTGGCAATTCCTGGCAGGGTCTCCCCACCCAACCCCACCCCCTTCAGAGCCCTGAGCTCTGCTGCCCCCCAACTCCCCAGGGTGACAAGGAGCTGGGGTCCCCAGTCAATGTAGGGGGCACCAGGCTGAGCCCACCCATGGCTGCGCCTTCACCCGGGCACCCTGCTGTGTCGTGGTGACCCAAGCACCCCCTTCCCATCCAGTCCGGGCATCGAGGGCTGGTCCCACTCAGCAGCTGCCTGGGCTCGCCACGTGGGGTTTGTGGAGAACACGGAGGAGGGGGTGACACAGAGGAAGGGGTTATGTGGGGGGGGTGATGTGGAGGTGGGCGACAGGCTTCATTCTCAGCCATGGGGGGGTCCTTGGTGCCACTTCCCTGTGTGGGGTGTGAGCCTCTCCCAGCCCCCCCGGGTTGGGGACTGACACCCCAAGGGAAAGAACCCAGGCAGAGGGGGCGGTTCTGCCTCCAGGGACACGGTGATGTCCCAGGGATTTCCGGGATGAATGGGTGCAAGGAGCCGAGGGGTCCAAGCCTGGGTTCCAGTTGGGGTTGACCCCACAGCCATTATGCTCCTTAGGTGGCAGCTCCGGTTCCGAGTCAGCAGGCAGGTTCTGGGCGTGGCCTGGGGCACAGGGCCTGGGGGTGCAGGGCCTGGGGCCACTGGTCGTCCAGTGTGTGCCATGGGGTGGCCTTGGGCTGAGGTCAGGAAGGTAGAGCTCTGGGAAAACTGGGGACAGTGTGAGGGGGACTTTGTGGGGTCAGGATGGATTGTGGGGTGCACCCACCACTCAGGGTGTGCCGAGGGGTGTCAGCATGTCAGCTGCCTTGTGGTCCCCTGGCTTCTGCTGCTGCCACAATGTGAGAATTTGGGATTTGATGACAACTGCTGGGAACTCCTGGGGGCCTGAACACAGGCCGGGGGGCCCCCACATGCTCCCTCCCACCCTCTCTGTCTCCCTCTGTCTCCCTCCTTCTCCTTCATTCCCTCCCTGCTTCACAGATGGCCCCATAGCCTCTGCCCCGGGGAGGGTCCCACCTTCCAGGAAGCCCTCAGCCCCCTTCCCCCCTGCGTAGTGGTCCGTCTGTCTCCATTTGCCCTGGTGCCTATCCGTCCGGTTGTGGAGAGGACCCTATGCATTGATGACCTGACCCAGGGGAGACTGCGGCCCCCTGAGGGAGGAAACAAGCCCCCACCTCTGTCCTCTGCCACTCCTGGCTCCCTGCCTGCCTGGCCGGGGGTCCGCAATCCCCCAGCCAGACCCCCAGGCCTCTGCCTCGTCCCTGCATCTCCCACTGAGGGGTCTCCAGGGGCCTCCTGGCTGCTTCCCCTTTTCCAGGCTCTCCCTGACCAAGTGGGGACGCACTCCGGGAAGAAACGAGGCCATCGGTGTGGGGCGGTGGGACGTGTGTGCAGAACCCACACCTCGTCCGGAGGCTGGAAACCACTCTGTGGGGCCCGTGCTTCCCCTCTCGCCCGCTGTCTTCCTCTTTTGGGGGCACGGGAGCCCCCTGCCCGCGGCCACGGGGGTCTGGCCTTGTCGGTTCCACCTGATGTAGGAAGGCGTGTGGGGGCATCAGGAGCTCTGTGCTTGCTCCTGGGAAGGCTCACAGGCCGGGTGGTTCCCGGAAGCCTCTGGAACGCGCAGCTGTGTCTCTGAGCAGGGCAGACGGGTGAGTGGCTTCGCCCTCTCTCCTCTGGAGGCGGGGGTGGCTGGCTGCCTGGGCTCAGCGGGGTCCGCGCTGCCTCTTGGCTTCCCTGCTGGCACTTGTGTGCCCCCAGCAGCCCGGTTCCCTCTGCGCTGCAGCCCACTGTGGCCAACTGCCTGGGCGTGTCCACCCACGGCTCTTGGCTTGAGGAGCTCTGGGGGTCCCACCCCTGCCCCCCGGCCCCTTCCTCCCAAGGCCCATGGCTCTGACTTCCCGTGGCCCCCACAGCCCCTGAGCTCTGCACCCCTCAGAAGTGCTTGTGGAGGACGGATCGAGGCCTCCCCCGTGCCCAGGTGGGCAGGCCCAGGGAGGAGGCCAGTGTGGGGTCCGGCCCCGATGGGTGGTGCATTCACGTGTGGCCCGGGCAGGCCCCCTGTGCCCTACGGGTCTGTCTTCTGGGCATGACGGGCCGGCCACACAGGATCTTGAGTGGCATCTCCACAGGGCCCGGTGGCACTTGATATGCGGCCGGCGTGTGGGGGGCCGTCGTTCATCACCCCCGTCTCAGCAGCAAGGCTGCTCTCTTGGTGCCCAAGTGGGGTCTCGGGTCAGGAGCCAGCCCTTTCCTAGAAGCCAGCGCTGCGTCTGTACCACAACAGGAAGGTTCTAGAACACTGTCCTGCCCTGGGGACCTTCACCACCTGCAGAGCCTGGCTCAGGGCCCCCCTTGGGGGTCTCACCTGATGCCAGGGCCACTCTCCCCTCTCCCTGCCCCCGGGCTCCCTCTGTGTTCTGAGACCTGAGAAGCCCCCTCCCACACCACAGGGGTGCTGGGAGCCGGTGGTGCTGGGAACCGGTGGTGCTGGGAGCCATTGGTGCAGGAGCAGGGGTGCTGGGAGCAGGGGATACTGGGGAGCGGGTGGTGCTGGGAGCCATCGGTGCAGGAGCAGGGGTGCTGGTGAGCAGGGGTGCTGGGAGCAGGGGTGCTGGGAGCCAGTGGTGCCCCAGCTCAGTCCCTTGTGTATGCCCTGGAGAAGGTCACACCACCCTCAGGGCTCAGGGCTGAGTCTAGGGAGCCAAGGACGCTGTGGCTGAGACCTCCCTGTAGCAGCCACCCAGAACCACCGCCTGGTGCCATCTGCAGGCAGAGCCTCTGCCCGGGCATTGCTGGCTCGGGGAGTGTGTGTGGGGCCCCTCATGGGCTGCCCCCTCCCATCCTGGGGGCAGGGTCCCCGCTCAGCCCCAGGCTCCTTCCCAGGCCCCGTCTGGGGTTGCTCTGCCCCGGGCCCTGTGACCCCCTGGTGGCTGGAAGGCGCCGCCCTGGCCAAGGGGCTCACTGGCCACTCTGAGTCCGATTCTTGGCATCTGGGGGGTGGCTGGGCCTTAGGCCGTGGGCACCCGAGCAGGGGCCCCCAGCTCCGCACAGGTGATCTGAAAGGAGGCTTTTGTGCAGAGAGAAATCCACAGCTCCCCTAGTCTACAAGAAAGGGGTGCTGCCAGCCCAGAGGGGACCACAGACCCAGCAGAAAGGTGGCTCAGGGAAGGGGCCCAGCTGCGGCTTCTGTGGGACCATGTCTGAGGGGCTTCAGCCGGCAGGAGCTGGGGATCCGGACCCCGGGGCAGCAGTTGCCAGGCAGTGTGTGAACCGTGCCCCAGATCTCCCCCAGCTAGCGGGTGCCTAGAGGGTGGGCACCGTGGCTCCCCATGCCCACCCCGCCCCTTCCCTACCCCCTCCCCACCCGGGACCTGGCAAATTGCACTCAGCGTGGTGGTGAGGCGGGGGCCCCTCCCGGCCCCTTGTCCCCCAGCAGGGCGGAAGGCTCAGGGCCCCACACTCTCTGCTGTGGGGTCGGGGTCACTGTGCCGGAGACCCCGGGGTGGGAGTAATGCCAGAGATGTGGCCACCAACAGGGGCTGGGGCCCATGGCCGAGTGTGTGACTTGCGGCCCTGGAGTTCTGACCCCTGCAAACAGAGGGCAGCCTGGGGTCTGCACGGGGTTAAACCACATCAGCTTCCGGGTTGATGGGGGGCAGGGGCGGGACTCGGATCACGACGCCCACCTTCCTGGCCCTGAGCCCTTGGCGCTGGCCACCGAGCTGCTGCGGCTGGAGAACTGGTTTGGCGTTTGCCAGCGGAGGGCAAAGGGCAACGGGCCACCAAGCCCCCTGCAGGGAGTGGCATGAGGGTCCGCAGGCAGCTCCCCATGACTGTGTCAGGGGGTGGTGCCCCTGCTGGGCTCTGCGTGGCCCCGTGCCCCCTGATTCTTGTTGGGGTACTCTGGAACCGTCCCTAAGCGTCGCAGGCTGAGTTCCTTGCACCCCAGACCTGGCAGTGTCCCCACAGATAGCCGGGGCTTGGAGGCACTCTGACCCGTTCGTTAGGAACGGGGGGCTGGTTCTCTCCTGTGTGGGGTCAGCACAGGGGCTGCCAAAAAATGGGTGTCAGAGATCATTTAACATTTCCACGGTGCCCCCCAGGCTGGAGGGAACGCAGCCGTGGATGTGTGTGCAGCTGAGGGCAGAGCAGGTGGCCAGGGTTGGGGGGGCTCCCTTTTTCTTCCACACCTCCTCCCAGTGGGCTGGGGAGGGTCTGGACACCTGCAGGAGCCTGTTCCCGGCAAGGCTGGGGCCAGGTGCTGACGTGGGCAGACAAGGCCTTCTCACCTGGAGCTGAGCGGGGGGCACACTGGGGAGCCACCAGCATGACTGGGGCCTGGGTGGTGAGGAAGCCACGATAGAGGGAGTTCCCAGGGGGCAGACGGGTCCAAGAAGGGGCATGGGCCTGGGGGAAGCGGGGGCCGTCCTGGGTTGCCCCTTCTCTGCCTCCGGGACCCCTGGTTCTCAGGGCAGCGAAGGCATCTGCCTACGGCTTCAGTTGCGGCCAAGACAGGGTGTTTCCCCATCACCCCATGACATGCCTCCCCAGCCCTGGGCTCACCCCACATCCCCTCCTGGCTGCTCCTCTTGGGGGTTACAGCCCCCCAGGAGTCCTGCGGTTCCCTTGGCTGCCCCTTCCCAACTGTGTTGCGCTTATTTAAGGAACATGGACGTAGGTCCTGTGGGGGCCTCGGGGCACAGAGAGACCCCCAGCCTGTTCCCCCCAGGTCCCTCTGCTTCCTCTGGCTGGGTGCCCTCGGCTGGGAGGCTGGGGACCCCCAGGCCTGCCCGCTCTGTGGGTGGGGAAACGGATAGACGTGTGTGTCACCCACTCTGAGGCTCAGTCCCAGGGGTCTGGATTGGTGCATGGGACACGTCTGCAGGGGCTGAGGGCCCTTCGCGCTGCTGCTGCCTTTGGGGCGTGGTGCCCCAGCTGTGGGCAAAGTTGGCGAGTGGAGGGGATTCCCCAGGAATGCCACAGGCACCCCCTATGGCTGGCACCCTGTTTTCTCCTGTGTTCTGGGTGAACTAAAAGTTGGTGCCTCAGCCACTCTTGGTTGGGTACCGGCTGTGTGCTGGGCACGTGAGGACAGTGACACGGTCAGGGAGATGGGGAGCCCGGCCTGGACTCGGGGGGCAGGCGGATTTCCGGTGTGCCGGTGTGGGAGGCGGCGGCGGCCGAGGGGCTGACGGGCTCTGGTCATTTCCGACACCCCCCGCCCCCATATGGCAGAACCATTTTAGTCATAATCACGTAATAGTCAGTCATAAGCCTCGTTTGATTGACTCACGCCTGTGATTTTAAAACCACTGACCCTTAGGAAAGATGAAATTTCCGTTTGAACTGAGCCTTACACGTAACAAATGAGAACAAGGCCCTTTGCAGTTCTGCATTTTGGGGATGCAGATTTTGAACGGCAGGAGGGGGTTCACCACCTTCCGAGGGTGCGGGGTCTGGAGTCCCCAGGGGCAGATGTGCTCCAAGGGGGCACGAGCTGCTCAGAACCTGGGAACTTGCCCCAGACAGGGACGTGGGGGGCAGAGCCTTGTGTCTGGGCAGGTGAACAGGAGCCGGGGAGCATGTATGTCCCGGCCGGAAGCTCGCGTGTGTGTCACTGGAACCCGGCAGTGGCTGTGGCGATGCTTTGGGGTGCAGACCAGGGCCCGTTGGGGAGGCGCCGGGCCTGCCACTGCCTGCGGCTCTGTGGGGGGAGAAGCAGGGCCCCTGCCCGGTGCCACAGTGCCCAGGTCCTCCCCACACAGCCCCTTGGTGGGCACTGGACAGGGGCTGGGGGGCTGCAGGGTGGGGGCCGGAGCAGGCCTGAGGGAGGTGGGGTGTGGGTGGGCGGCCAGCTGGGGGTGGAGGGTTGGGGAGAGGGAGCATCCACGCCACCCTCTCGATCTGGACCTGAGCTGCCTGGAGCTCTTCATGGCCAGTTGGGGTGGGGGCCCCACTCGGGGGGCAGTGATGGGAGAGGGGTCCTTGTTGTGGGGTGGTGATGGGCCAGGGGAGCAAGGAACCCCTGTTTGGAGGTGACCCCACCCTGTGGGACACAGGTGCAAGTGAGGCGAGCACCCCACTTGCCCCATGGTTGTCAGGCTGAGTGGCGATGGCCGCAGCCCCTGCTGACACCCAGGGATGCCACCACTGAGCCCACTGCCTGGGCACAGCCTTGGGGCCGGCACCCCACAGCAGCTGTCATCTGGGTGAGCCAGCGAGGTCCTCACCCTGCTGATGTGGGGCGTGTCCCCTTGGGAAGCCCAGGTTTCCGTCTCTGCAGGTGGGGGTTGGTGCAGGGGTCTGTGTGACGCGCCAGGGGAGGGGGCACAGAGGGCGCCAGGCATCGCGACTGACGCACACATCCGGGGACCCCAGGGCAGCCCAGGGCTGTGCTGCTGGGGGACTGAAGATGGTGGGGTCACATCCCGGCCCTTGGCAGTCCCATCCCGAAGGATAGAGGCCATGACAGGTGCCCCCAGAACTGAGGCTGTCACCCCTGCAGGGGCAGGGAGCAGGGCCGGGCCCTGGCCAGGGAGGAGCTGCCCCAGGTGCCCGTCATGCTGTGCCGGGGGCTGCCACCTGCCCGCACGGAGTCCCCGATGCCAGGCCGGGCCTAGGCAGTGCCTGGGGAGCAAGGCCTTGAGGGCAGGGCTGCTCCATCCCTGGGAGACGCGTCCGAGTGGGCAGGTGCGACCCCCGTCTCCACTGGCCGGCAGGACGCAGGATGGCGGCGGCGTGAGGCCCCTCAGCCTGGCGAGCCGGGCCTCCTCCTCCCGGCCAGACAGACTGGCGGACAGACAGGCGGACGGGTCCACGAGCGCGGAGGCTCCCGCCAATCAGCCGACATCGTGGGAAAGGCCCGAGCCAAGGGCCCCGCGGCTGCGCATTGTCTGGGCGAGATTAAAGCCGCAGAGCCGTATTGTCTGGCGGGGGATAAATCTTCCTGCTGTCACTCAGGCGCTGAATTAAATTCCCTTCGTTTCTAAAGGGGCTTATCTGTGCCGAGAGGGCGGCCGTGCCACCGCGCGAGGGGCTGTGCTGCAGGCGCGGCTGTCTGGGCACCTTCAGGTGCTCCCGGGAGCGGGATCTCCGGGCGGACAGCCGTGCCCTGGGGCGGGTGGGGTCTGCGGGGCGGGCTCAGCCCGGGGCCAGTGGTCCTGTCCACTGTATTTCACAGGGGTGCTGGCCGAGGGAGGGCCCCCAGTGCAGCCGGCCAAGGGGCACCTTGGTCCCAGCCTGGCAGAGCCTGTGGAATGTGCAGGGTCCCTGCCCCCCCCCCGACCTGGCAGAGCTGGGAGCAGCAGAGGGAGGGGCCCAGACCTGGGACGGGGCTCAGCCAGGTTCAGAGGGCAGGCCGTGGGGGCACAGGGGCAGCTGGAGGCTGAGAAGGAGCAGTTAGTTCTGGAACTTTCCTGCTGCTCAGGGCTCGGGTGGCAGAGCAGGATGGAGAAGGCACCTTCCTAGGAGGACACAGCGGGGGTCATGGGCGTGGTCAGCGAGGTCCCATTGGGTGCTGACCCTCCCCAACCGCCTCCTTCCGAGGAGGATGACAGGCTCAAGGGGTGGTTTTCCAACATTTTTAGCAAACTCAAACCTCATGAAGAATTGTGACTTATCAAACAGATGAAGGCAGGGCTGGGTCAGGGTGGGAACCCCCTCCCTGGGACCCCCGTGCCCCCAGGACCCCTGGGCCCCAGCAGTGCCTCGTACCACCACTTTCGGGGTCGTGCGGTTCTGACCGGAAAGAGTCCAGAGCTCAGAGAGGGTGAGCAATTGGGCCTGGCCACACAGCGGGAGGCAGAGCTGGTGGCAGAGGCAGGTACCGATGTCTCAGTGTCTCCCCGACAGTGGGGCGGGGCAGAGGGCTGTTGGGCACCCACCTGCCTCCAGGCTGCCCCCCCAGGACTCCGGGGAGCTTAGACTCAGGCCAGCAGCACACCTCGCAGCCGCCCGAGGTGTGGTCATGGGAGAACAAACACACTGACAGAGGCTGATGGAGCACGGGCTGCCACCAGGAGAGGGCCGGGGATGTGGGTGGGCCGGGGTGCAGCAGGGAGGCTCGGCTGGAGGCTGGGTCATGAGCCCTCCACACCCTGTCCCCAGCCCTGGCTGGCGGGCAGGACTCCGCTGGCGCCCCTTTCACCAGCTGGACGTGGAGTCCGAAACACCCTGCATCTCGGTCTGGACACGTGGGAAGTGCGGATCGCGGTTTCTGTGCCGCGTGAAGCTTCCTCAGGGCTTTGACTCTCTTTTCTAGAAATTCCGGGCTGTGCGAATACCCTCACCCTCTCCTTCTGAAAACCCAAAGCGCTGCCTGCACAGGGAGGTTCTTTGCTATCACCAGGCTATTTAAATAGCTGAAAACAGCAAAAAAGCCTGCCTGAGGGTAATCACCTGGAGGAAACAGCCCCCAGCCCCACGTGGCCTCCCCTGCGGAATTGAACCAGGTGTCCTTCGCAGCCGGTGACTCGGCCGCTGTCCCTCCTTGGGCGGACACCCTGGCGGAAGGTGGCCCTGCTGGCCGGGCAGCGGGTTGGCCACAAGCAGGGTCCCACTCTGCAGACCACGGTCACCTGTGGAGATTCCCATCAGCCTACAGGACGTTCTGGTGCCTTCCGGCCTCCCCTGCCCAGGCTCCGCGCCTCTGGCTGGGCTTGTCCGGGGCTGGCCCCCCGAGTTGGGGTGAACCCCATGGACTGGGCCCTGAGTAGTTCCGGCCAGCCGATTCCCCATGCCGGTGCCACGGTGCCTGTGACGGAGGACGAGGTGGCTGGTGGCCCCTCCGTGGTGCGGCGTGGACACGGCTGCCTTCGTTTTGGTTCCTGCCATGACCTCCTAATGCACCTCCCAAAACCAGATGGTGAGAGGGCCCCTAAGGACACCCAGCACCCCCAGGAGAGGCCGTGTCCGAACCCCGATACAGCCCCGGAGCAGGCGCTGGAGGGGGAGAGCCTGCACTTAGCACTGGGGCTCTGTTCTGGAAGGCGCCGAGCACCAAGAACCGCCTAGGACCCCAGAGAGCCTCGGAGATCAGGGCCGAGCAGAGTGTGCAATTTCCCTCATTTTCGTGGGGTTGAGCCTTTTCAAAAAGATTTCAAGAGAATAGAATCAACAGGCCCCAGGGAATTTGCATACGGCCACTTAACATCCATTCTGCATGTTTTTGGAAAAAAAAGGAATAAACAGGGCTGCGGACTCCCCCGGCCACAGGGCGGACCTGCCCAGGGAGCTAACAGTTCAGACCTTTACAATTTTTAAAAACCCAGCAGCTTTCCAGAACAAAGGGCAAAATGCACAAACAAATTGCCGTCCTCCTCCTTGAAGCCGCTGCGGCTCGGGCGCGTGAGGGCCTGTTGGCGGCACACAGCACATGGGGTCACTGCTGAATGGGGGCTCCCACAGGGCCAGGGTCCCCATGGGCCCAAGCACTGATCCCCCTTCCAGTCCTTTCAGGACCCCCGGATCGAGGGGCATTGTGGGGACCTGGGAACAGCCCAGGGCTTGTGGGGGGCAGGTGTGGGGGCGTAGGCACGACCTTCGAGGCTCTCTGGGGCTGGCCTGCCGACCCCTCCTGCCCTTTCAGGTTGAGCCCGTGGCCTTTCTTCGAGACCCCCTTTCTCCCTCTTCACGGTGGCACTTGCAGCTTCCTCCTCGGAATACCCTGCCCCCCTCCCGCACACGGGTCCGTCTGCCCCAGGCTGGGCATTTCTGGGCTTTGGCCGGGAGACTGGGACTCCTTAAGTCAGCATGACATCCCTGCTCCTCCCAGCTCCCCGGATCTGGTACCTAGTAGGTGCTCAATAAATGCTCCTCAATGGCCTGGGAGAGAGATGAATGCCCACTGTGTGTGTGTGTGTGTGGGGTGACTTAGAGGACACAACTCTTGCAGGATGTGTCTACCACAAAGGGGGTGGGAGATGGGGATGGCCGAGCAGGGTGCTGAGGGTGCAGGGGCAGAGGTGGACAGGACAGATTGTTCCGGAACAGCTATTGCCAGAGCCTTGGATTGGGCGTGCCTGGGCTGGAGGACGGCAGGTCACCTCCCGAGGTTGCAGGTCCTCCCAGGCACAGAGTTTCGGGAGGCAGGCTGAGGGGCAGAGATGCCGGCCACCCTGGGGTGGCCACGGATGCCGCACAGAGGGTGGGGGCTTCGGCTGGCCTGGGGGCTTTGCAGCTTCAACCCGGGGGGACACCTTCCTGCCCCCCACCTCCCACTGCAGAAACCCACACCCCCGAGCCTCTGTGTATAACGTGCCATCCAGCAACTTGGGCAGGGGTCTGCTCCTCCCCTGGGGCGAGTGTGGGCATCCAGCTGCCCCTGGCCCAGACCCCATCTGTCCATGACAGGGCACGAGCTCGGAGTCCCCAGGGAGGGGCACGCCGTTAGAAAGTTCCGGTGCTTTGCCTGCCAGAGGCCAGTGGGGGGCTTCCGCAGCGCCCGGTGGACAGGATGCTTGGACCTGCCTCGGCAGGGAGGGGCCCAGGCGGGTCACTGGTCTGGACCCCAAAGGGTTAAGGAGCGAGTGCGCGGGCTTTGTCCCCGCCTTCTAATCAGATGGTGACCTGCAGCCTCCCCAATCCCTTCCTTATGACAGCGATTAGTACTGCAGGATGAATAGGCTACACGGATTCCTATGGTAACCTGCAGAATGCATTCCTCCAGCAGCTCCCGCGTAATTGCATTCTCAGCGCGCCCCACAAACAGCATGCTAATTAGCCGCTCGGAGCCCTGCTCTCCCTCCCGGCCGCCGGCCTGAGAAAGGGGCCGGGGAGGCTGCCTTCTGTGGACCACCCCCCCCATCCGCCTCACTCCCCCTCACGCGGGCAGGAGCACTGTACCGGGCAGCCGGGACCAGCCAGGCCCCCCGAAAGTCCTTGAGGGCTCCCCCCTCCCTGAAAGTGTCTCCTCTCCTAGGCTGTCCACCTGTGTCCCCGACTTCGGGTCGGGGGGACATGACTGGCTCAGGCCTCCCCACCTCCAAGCCCCTGGGCTCACGGTGCCTCGTTTCCCAGCAGGGAGGATCCAGAGCCAAAGGGAGCTGGGTCTGGCTCCCCCTTAGCACCCCTTCTAAGAGGCGGGCCTGGGGGTGCTGAGGGGGCATCTTCTCCCAGGAGACAATGTACAGATGCCGAGTGCAGCGCGCAGCACAGCTGGGGGGCTTTGGATGGGGGGCTGTTGGGAGGCAGAGCGGACACAGCAGCCTGAGGCTCAGCGTGGTGCCGCATCTGGGCCCCAGCGTCGGGGTGCTGAGGGCTCTGAGGTGAGGGGCGCGGAGGGCGAGGCCAGCACGGCCAACGGGCTCTGCTCCCAGCATCTCGGAAGTCGCCGGAAGTATTTTCAGCAGGGGCCGACTACGTACGTCCTAGGTCCTATCCGTGAAAGATCACCCGGCACAGAGAGCGGACTCCCAGGGTCCAGGAGCACTGGGCACCCCGGGTTTCTGGCCCAACCATCAGGGCAGCCGGATGTGAGCCGGGCGGAAAGCTCCAGGCCGGGCTGCCGTGGGTCCATGAGGCGGTCGGCTGCTGAGTCACCCCAGGGGGCCCCGGCACAGGTGGGGGCACTGCCAGGCTCGTTCCTGGGACCAGCGGATGCCACGGGGAAGGAGAGGGACCCGCCTTTCCAGGGCAGAAGGGCAGGGGGTCTGGGGTCAAGCGGGGCACGGTGACCTGGGGTGGGCAGCTCGAGTTCCCCTGGGTTTCAACCCTGCCATTGCCAGGACGGGGATGAACCCAGGGTGCTTCCGTGGGCTTACGGAAGCTTCTGGAAGGTCATGGGGGCCCCGTAGGCATCGGCTGATACTGTGGCTCAGGCCTTGCAGGAGGAAGCCACAGTTTTGCAAGGCCAGGGAGCTGGCCTCGAGCGCCATGCGGCCACGCACCCAGGGGTGGGGGCAAAGCTCAGGGTGTCGGGGACCCTGCCACAGCCCCTCTCTCCACTCTGTTGGTCCTGGGGACTCTTTCCCCATCCCCCAGGGACCGCAGCTGCCTTTACCCTGCCAGGCCTGCCCCCCACCCCAGCCAAAAGACCCACCAGGGCTAGGCCTGTGTTCTGAGCAGGCGGCTCGTGGGACACGCGGAAGCTGTGGCCGTGTGACCCAGGTGGTTTCATGGCTGTGGCTTAGGGAGGGATGACTGGGTCTGGGATTTGGAAGCCAGTGGTTCCTTGGTGTCAGCCTGCAAGACTAAGTCTAATGTAAACAGAGCGATCCTCTGTGTGGCCATCATTTAACGCTTACCGGAGAGCCCGTGGCCCCACGATGGCGGCTCACAGTGCCTGCTGGGCATCCTCCCTCACCCCAGCCCCATTCCCCGCTGGGCTGGCACTATGGCCTGCTCTGGATGGGGGTCAAAATAACTGTGGGAAGTGGCCTCGATAGATTTTCTTTCCCTCGTGTCCGCCTGCTGGACCACCCCCCAGATCCACCTGCTCTAGTTGGGGTACACCTGATCCCTGAGAACTCTGCCGGCCACACCCAGGGCGCCAACCCCTGAGACAGGCTCTGCTTACCTCCCTCCCAGGTCTCAGTCTTGCTCAATGGGCCAGTGGCCAAGGCCTGTCCCTCAGCCACCACTGTGTTCCCAGCTGCGGCCACGAGTCCCCAAGGAGGCTGCAGGGAGAGGGCAGTGTGCCTCCTGCATCTGCGTTGGTCACAGCTCGGAGGAGAGATGGGTTATCGGGGAGAACCAGGCAACCCCCCAGTTGCTGGCTTTAGGGCACCCCACTCAACA
Organism: Bradypus variegatus; assembly: GCA_004027775.1. Taxonomy (NCBI): domain Eukaryota; kingdom Metazoa; phylum Chordata; class Mammalia; order Pilosa; family Bradypodidae; genus Bradypus; species Bradypus variegatus. The sequence continues at coordinate 73,049 of PVKY010000115.1, forward strand.
CCAGGGCCGCACCAAGCACTTTCCTTCCTTGGGACAAACCTGCGAGCTGAGGGGTCTTAATACCCCAATTTTGCAGCTTGGGAAATGCCCCTGCGACGTGTCAAGTCAGGGGCGAGCCATGCAGCAGAGCTCCAGGCCCTTTCTTTTGTGGCTGGTGCTTTCAGAGTCTTACTTAACAAATATTCTCTCCCTCCAAGGTCAGATTCTCTTCCATCTCCTCAACGTTTCTGTATCTTAAGCCCTTCATCCTTTTATTATTAACGTCTGCGTACGGTGTGAGGTAGGGAGCTAATGTCACCTTATGTGCCCTGCAGAGAGCCCTATCCCAGCCTGATTTATCGGGTGGAAGTGTTGGTCATTGGGGCCCAAAATGTCACCAACTCATCTTCCTGTCACCCCTGCCACATGTCAAAGTTCCATGGGTGAGGGGTCTCCTCCTGAGTTTCCTTGTCCAGGGGTGAGTTGGTCCCCGCCCAGTGCCACGGTCATGGTTGCCACGCACGGGCAGCAGCCGGCCTCGAGGGGAGTCTGTGCGGCCAGGGGCGGGTGTCCCCCTGGGGGTTGGGTGGGGGTCCCAGGCCCAGACGGAAGGTTGCCCACGTTTCTGTGGCGTGAGGGAGCTGGAAGGCTGCATGGTGTTTGGCAGTACCAGGTCGAGACCCTGTGGCCAAGGCCAGAGCTGCGTCCGCGGGGCCGGCTCTCACCGAGCCAAGGAGACGGCCTGGAGCTGCCACCTCTTGCTGCTCCGTGAGACTCTGGATTTTTCCAGAGGGCCTGGTAAAATTTCAAAATGCAACAAAATGAAGTAGCCAGGTGCCGTGTGGGGTCCTAAAAGACTGTGTGGGGACGTGTGTCCCGACTGGCTTGCCGGGGCTGCTCTGGGTAGACCTGATGTCGTGGATGTCAACCTGCAATAATAATAATTGTTGTTGTTGTTATTTTACCCTGATAGCAACAAAGCCCCACCCTGGGGAGGCAGCCCACTGCGAAGCCCCCAGGCACGCAGTGGCACCCCCCCTCCTCAGTGAGGCCCTAAACGGACGCTGCCACGACTTGCTCCGTCTGCAGTGCTCCAAGGAGCCACCTCACGCTTACTGGCTGAGGAATCCCCCGAGGGTGGGTGGGGGGCTCCGGCGGCCCCACGGCTGCGCAGGGAGGGATGGGGAGGTGATTAGGGAATGGACTCGCGTTCGCCAGAGCCCCTGACCTTCTCACGACCTCAAGGTGCTCTGCTCCCTCAGGGTTCCGGCACTTTCTTCCGCTGTGCCCACTGGAGGGACCCTGTGCCCTGGGCACTGCTGTGATCCGGGGTCTGTGCTGCCGCGGCCAAGAGAAACAGAGTCTTGGGGGGGCTCGGCTGGTGGGTGCCTGCGCCCTCAAGTTGTGTGCCTCACGATTGCCCTTGGAACCCCCGTGGCGATGCCCTGGCCTTCAGCCTGGAGCGTCCTTCCATCGCGGCCAGGGTGGGCACTGCGCGGCCGTCCTGGGGCCAGGGGACAGCCCCTGAAGTCCTGCTCCCGGCCTGCACCTGGGGGGCCACCACAGCCCTCCTCTCTCTGGGCCCTGACCTTTGGTGGCCCAGTTTCCCCTGGCACAGGTAGGTCTCTGGAAGGCCCAGAACCTTCCGCAGTGTGCCCTGTGGGCTGGGATGCACCTGCCCCCGTCAAGCTCCGGTCCCGGCCAGCCACCATCTGTCCTTCCAGGTCCAGCAGCGAAGATGGGGGGTGGGGTCACCCCAGCAGGAGCCTGTCTGTTTTTCTCACTGAGGCGCTGCTCTCCTTCTCTCTCGCACTTGGATTAGCCTTTTGCGAAAGGGAGGCTGCAGGACTGGTCGTGACCAGCGTTGGGCCTAAGTGGGGCTTTCTCACAAATCCGTACAAACCAAGGTCAGAAGAGTCCTATATTTTGGCCGGAAGGTCGACGTTAGCTTGGTGTGAGTTTTCCTTGCCCTGATGTGGTGTCCCTGGTGTGGGGGGTCTGTGACCGTCAGGGGATGGTCCTGGACGTGGGAGGAGGAGGGGCCCCTTCGCCGGATCACACCAGCTCCCAGAAGCCGTCAGTGTCAGTGGCCAGGACCTGGGGTGGGTCGTGGGGTGAGGGGCCACAGGCTGCGAGGTCAGGGCTTGGGGCGGCTGTCTGGGCATGAATCAGGGTTTCTCCCCCATAGGGGCTGGGCCAGCTGAGGGGGGTTTCTGGGGGACCCCTGAGCTGGCTGTGGATGTGGGAGAGGTGGGAGGATGGGCAGGGGAGGGGCTGCAGGCCGGCTCTGCCTTGCAGGGACCTGGGGCCTTCCAAGGGGATGGTGTTGCCCCCAGTGCCCATGCAGCCCTGGGCCCCCTTTGGCCCTGCTGTTCCCTCTGCCCACACTCAGCTGGGAGGCCCATTCCTCCTGGGGGGCAGACAGAGGGAAATCTTTGCCCTTTGCTCCCCCGGGGGTGGGTCTGCACAGGCCTCTGTGTTCCCCGGGCTGGGGATGGGGGATGCACAGTGCACAAGATTCTCCTTGAGATGGGGGAGGCCTGGGGGCCACCCTCAGGGACAGAGGCAGGATTTTTCTCGAAAGGACTGACAGCCAGTCCATGGGGAGGCCAGTGAGAAAGGGGGGT